>ML776589.1:63866-74999 GCA_009831015.1 Picea engelmannii | reverse complement strand
CTATATTTAGACTCATACTATCACTTTATCTGATCATCCCAAAGGTATACAACGTCCCTTCTCATTACTATACGTTTAATCTGTTTTGCATAATATTTTACATCACTCTCGTACTTGACCATTGATTAGAAATGCATAAGTGTACAAAACTGCAGATTAGCATTTGAGGCCTATTGCTGAAACACAGAACTGTCCAAGGTCGTTGTTGCTGAAACACAGAACTGATGCTGAAACACAGAGTTTCCTTATAGTCCGAGGTCGCAAATGCTGAAACACGGAGTTGTTACACAGTCCAGAGTTGCAGATGCTGAAACACAGAGGAAACCGCCAGGACCGATGATGCTGAAACACAAAGGAAGCCGTTACAGTCAGCGGTCAACAAATCTATAACCGTCGCTCCTACACAAGAATGCCGACATAGTCAGAGCGCAATTCATGTGGCTAAAACAGCCCGTGAATTGTGATGCTGAAAGAGCATCAGCAACAACGGGAAGAAGCTGTTACACCAGTCGTAACAGCAATACCCCATTCAGCTCCTGTAATAGAATTCTGTTGCGTAAGACTAGGACATCCTATGCTGGTTTAGAAAGTAGATCCGACTAAGGATAGGACTCAGATATGCATTGTAATTATTGTATCGAAGGGATTTCCTCTTTTAATAAGGGGAAATCATCATTCGAGGATCCCAAGTTTTTATGTATTGAAAAGCTTCAGAGAGAGGGACGTACTTTATTTCTCAAACTATAACATGATGTTTTGACAGATGAATAAAAGACTACTTTGATTATCCGTCTCTAGCTTTCTCGTTTCAGGGGAATCTTGTGAGAAGGGAGGGCCCACCTTCATCACAAGATTCACCCGTTAGTTTTAGAAGTGTGTTAGTTCAATCTCTGTTTATGCTTTGATTATGTTTGTTTGTTGAAACACTGTTTTTCCGCTTTGTTGAAACACTACTGACTCTGTCTTAGTTTATTGAATGAAAATCGTAATTCTTTAGCAATATTGTGTGATGATTTTATGAGGCTAGTCGGATACTGGGTTAAGGGTTCCTGCTCAGACAGGAAGGAATCAGAACATCCTGTCCTCTGTAGATTTCATTCATTTCTGCAAGTGTGCTAGCCAGAGACTGGGTTAAGGGTTCCTGCTCAGACAGGAAGGAATCAGAACATCCTGTCCTCTATAGAATTCATTCATTTCTGCAAGTGTACTAGTCAGAGACTGGGTTAAGGGTTCCTTCTCAGACAGGAAGGAATCAAAACATCCTGTCCTCTGTAGATTTCATTTAAATTCTGCAAGTGTGCTAGCTAGGGATTGGGTTAAGGGTTCCTGCTCAGACAGGAAGGAATCAGAACATCCTGTCCTCTGTAGAATTCATTCATTTCTGCAAGTGTACTAGCCAGAGACTGGGTTAAGGGTTCCTGCTCAAACAGGAAGGAATCAGAACATCCTGTCCTCTATAGATTTCATTTAAATTCTGCAAGTGTGCTAGCCAGGGATTGGGTTAAGGGTCCCTGCTCAGAAAGGAAGGGATCAGACTATCCTATTCTCTGTAAACCTCAATTTCACAAGTGTGTTAAACAGAATTAGGGCTTAAGGTTACTGCTTAGAAAGGAAGGAATTAGATGGCCTTGTTCTCTGCTAGATAGAGTTAATTTCCTCCGCATTACTGTTTTCATGAAAAAGTGTTAATCAGAACAAAGTACTGAAGTCTCTGTTTGAGAATAAGGGTCCTGTTCTCTGGTTGCAAAATAGTTGTTCTTTCCTGTTGCAAGTGTCATATTTAATGTAATCCAGGATTCTTTAAATTAATCTTTAAGATCTGCAATAGGTAGGTTGCTTTCCTGTGATTTAAATCATAACTTCAGTTCATTCAAAGCAAGTGTGATTAGTATAGTATCTTTTACTACAACTGTAAGTTGCTTTTGGAATTGAGCATATATAGTGCGTGGTTATCTTTGAAATAAAAGACTTCCCTGGGTTGATAATTTATGTATCACTTAGTTGTTTGAATCAATTAAGCAATTATAGTGACCAACACTCAGGTAGATGGGATTAATATGGAAGATATTTTTCAAGATTTATAGACTTGGGAAACAGAAAATATGATTGAGGTCAAGGATGAAGGAGAGGAAAATCATGAGCAACAAGAACAATCTCAAGAATCTCAAGGAACATAAGAGAATCAGGTAAATTCATTTTGGGATATCAATTATGGTGGAGAGGAGGAAGAAACATAGGAAATACACATGTCCTAAAATGTTGTAACTACTAGAAGTTTGAGCAAGAACACTTCATCTAATACCCAAAACACTTCCAATCCTCCTACAACTACCACTTCCAATACCAAGCAAACCTCATCTCCTACCAACCTGACTTCTCCCAACCTGTCTAAAATGACACACTCCAACCAAAAATATAACAATCAAATTCCTAAGAGAAATGCTCCTTCCATTTCCCTATCAAAATTGGAATATGATTCCTTGGAAGATTTGAAGAAAACTAAAGACAATATTTCCCTATTTGAACTCATGAAACTGTAGAAATTTCAATACAAATTATGTATTGCTTGGATTCTTCCGATCTAACAATTATATGCCACTGCTAAATACATAATCACTTCTACTAATATTCTTGTGGAATTTAAAACACGATCACCAATTGCAATATCAAGAAGAAAGATCAATCACACATAACACATATGTTTTTATAGGAAAAGCATAAAGCTAAAAACCCCACTATCATATATTATGTTTATATCATGGATCATGAAACAATCTCATACAAAACTCTAATCTGAGAGCTCTTAGTACAATATACAATCATCTCACACTGTCATACAAAAATTAGCAAATTCATGTGCCAATTTACTACCTCCAGACAACCTCCCTCCTCTGCGCAATCCATGCTAATGGAAAACCCTGCAATGAATTCAAATTCCTCTTTCCTCGGTTGTGCATTCCTCATGGGCACATCCATTGTGTGTGTGGTTGCATGAGTGCACTCATTAATGTCACAATTGATAGTCAAACTGTCCCTTTCACCTATTATCTCAACTGGGTCTCCACTGGATCTGACATGCATGTATTTAATAGTGGTAAATCTCCAGTTGCATGTGAGACCACTGATTGTGAATTAATTAATAATTAATTCACTGATCTCTCACTAGTGTAAGTTCAGTTACAACTAGTACAACTGAGATTAACTCACTTAACTGAGTTAAACTACTTCACAACTCACATAACTACACATATAACTCTGTTACAACTTCGAATCACTCAGTTACAACTAATTCGACTTGGATTTCCCACCAATCAAACTTTGAACTCGAATTTCCTATAGCTAACTGATTTTCCATTTCAGTTAACTATTTTCAAGTAATTATGAGATAATAGATTAATATTTATTGTCCAATTTATTGAAGGGAAAAATAAATTAGACACACATTTCTTGTTGAATTTTCAACACTCCCCCTCAACAAGAAAGGGACTATCCTTCACCCCAATCCTATCTCTATGGTATTCGAATTTTCTCCTGGTGAGCACCTTCGTCAGAATGTCTGCATCTTGATATTCCATAGGAATGTGCTAAAGCAACATGATCTTCCACTGCAAACAATCTATGAGATGATGATACCGGATATCTATATGCTTAGATCTATCATGAAACACAAGATTAATCGAGATTTTAATGCAACTTTGATTATCACAATGAATCGTTGTCAAATCTAAATGAGAACTAAACAAACCAACCAAGATATTTCTCATCCAGATAGCCTCACATGCAGCTTGACTTGTTGCCATGTATTCCTCTTATGCTGAACTGAGTGCCACATATCTCTGTTTCTTGTTGTACCAAGAAACAACTGTAGATCCGATACTAAACATCCCCCATGATGTTCTCTTTCTGTCCATTGGGATGCCAGCCCAATATGCATCCGTGAAGCCATGCAAATTAACCTCATCTGTCTATCTGTACCATAATCCATACTCAGATGTGCCCCTCAGGTATCTTAGGACATGCTTTCCCACCTTCCAAAAGAGCTTGGTAGGCTTAACCATCGCTTGACTCAGTTGGTTAACCGCATAGAAAATGTTTGGTCTCGTGTTCACTAGATACATTAGAGAACCCACTAATTGTCAATAGACAATAGCATCCACTACCTCTCTAGAAGTAGAATCCTCTTTCCTCCATTTTCCTGGAAGAGGAGTATCCATGGGTTTGCAGCCCTCCATGTGAAACTTACCTAGTATCTCCCTTTCATACTTTCCTTGAGACACAAAAAGTTCACCATCTCGTTGCCATATTTCCAATCCAAGGAAATAATGAAGGAGGCCCAAATCATTCATCTTGAACTCCTTTGCAAGGTCCTCCTTGCATGAGTGTATCAGTTGCTCATCACCAGTCATTATTAAATCATCACTTTTGGTGAAGCCCAGTCCGTTGAAATAGTTGTCTATCCAAGTGTACCAAACACAGGGTGCTTGCTTCATCCCATACATCGCTCTCTTGATTTTGCACACATGCGACTCCCTATCAAAGGTATCAAAAACTTTTGTATGCTCAATGTACACTTCTTCCTCAATGATCCCATTGAGAAATGTAGTTTTTACATCCATCTAATGAATGCACCAGCCCATCTACGTTGAGAGTGCAAGGATGGATCTTATGGAAGATTACCTTGCGACAGGTGCAAAGGTCTCATCATAATATATCCCCTCGATCTATGAGAAGCCCTGGGCCACAAACCTAGCCTTTTATTTCTCCACACTCCCATCAACAACTTTCTTTACCTTGTAGATCCATCTCGAATCTACCACTGATTTGTTGACCGGTCTTGGGACAATTTCCCATGCATTGTTTTTTACAATGTAGTCATACTCCTCCATGATAGCATCAACCCAAGTGGGATCCTGCACTACTTCCTAAAAGGAAGATGGTTCAATCAAAATACATTTTCTCGTGAGAGCCATGTATCCAATAAATCGATCAGGAGACTGCCTCTGTCTGTGCTGTGAAGTAGGGGCTCCTACATTCTGTGCAACATCTAGTCTCAATCTATCAGCTTCTATGGTGTTCTTTCTTCCATTTCTGATGGATGCCTCTCCTTGAGTGGCTTCCTCCAATCCATGAACCTCCTCATGTGGTTGATCCACATCTTGAGACTCATCTTTGGGAACCAACATTTCCACCTCTGCATGCAAGTCCAACTCCCTCTCAAGCGACAACTGCATGGATTTCCCCTCATCAAATTTTACATCCCGTAGCATAACATTCATCTTACTGTTAGGAAAATATAGATGATAATTATGGGGTGTTTCTATGTACCCCAAAAATATCCCAACTTCAACAGTTGGCTCTAAATTCTTCCTGGTGTCCTTGGTCACATGCACATAAACAGATGCCCCAAAAACCTTAAAATGAGAAACATTAGGTTTCTTACTAGTGAAAGCTTCTTCAAGTGTACTCATGCCAAGTACTCTATGAGGACAACAGTTTTGCACATAAACCACAGTGTTGCATGCTTTCGACCACAAATTCATTGGTAGGCCCTGATCATGCAACATCGCTTGTGTTGCACCCACGATCGTTTTGTTTTTCTTCTCCACGACCCCATTTTGTTGTGGGTTATGAGGTGCTATGAGTTCTCTTTGAATTCCTTCTTTGCTGCAGAAGTCTTTGAATTCTTTAGAGATGTATTCTCCACCATTATTTCTCCTCAGAGATTTCACTTGCTTCCCCGACTCTTTCTCCACCAATTCTTTAAACTCACAGAACTTTGAGAATGTTTTATCCTTCTTCTGCATGAAGAAGATCCAACATTTACGAGAAAATTCATCAACAAAAATAACATAATACTTATGTTTTGTTGTTGAAGAAACCGAGAATGGTCCACACACGTCTATGTGAACTCTCTCCAAGATCACTGAAGCACGATTATCCTTTTCATGAAAGGTGGACTTTACATACTTCCCCATGGTGCAACCCTTGCATTGATCTAACTGAGCAAGTGTTCCCATTGGAAGTCCAGTAGATATTTGTTGCATTATTTTCAAGGCTCCATGATGAAGATGGCCCAATCGCTTGTGCCATAATTCACCCTCATACCAGCTCACCACATTTTTTCCCCTTTCCCATCATGGCAGCACATCCATTTACCTCTAGCTTGTACAAATTCTAAACTTGAATCCCTATCTTCTTGACTTGACCCATTGTTTTATGTCGAAGGAAATCTTTTCCATCATTGAAAACAACGTCATAGCCTCTGTCCTCCAGCATTGAGACTGAGACCAGGTTTTTCTTCAGACCTGGAACATACATAACATCTTTCAATTGAAATGGTTTACCTGATTCCCTCTGAAAGGTAATGGTACCAATGTCAGTCGCACGGTATCATCCATCGTCGCCCATATCTATATGCATTTTGAGATATTTCTCCTCCAAGTCACTGAAAAGTTCCTTATCTCCCATCATGTGGAAGGAAGCGTCACTATCCAAATACCACAACGATCCCAATGCACTTGACTCCATGCATGCGATCAAGGAGAATTCAAGTTAAAATTGCAAGGCAAGGGCCTCACTAGCTGCAACTCCAACAACCTTCTTGTTTTTCTTCTTCTGCGGACAGTTAGTATCGAGATACCCATGTTCGTGACAGTGAAAACAATTCACTTTGGAAAAATCCAGCTTCTTGAATTTAGACTCGGATTTTGAATGGAATTTCTTCCAATTCCCTTTCCTTGCCTTGGCAACCAAAGCATACTCCTCTTCATCATCATGCTTTTATGAAGAGCCATCTCTAGTGTTCTGCCTAAACTCCTCCTACACTAGATGCAACCATAGTCGTTCCCAAACTGGAAATTTTTCCCTTCCATTGACAGAGTCTTGATAACTGTGCCAACTCTTGGGAAGTCCTAGGAGCAACAAGCTCACAAAATCATCATCAGTGACTATTATTCCCAGACTCCCCATCTCATCTCGACATCGGAGAAACTTCGTGAGATATTTTGGAATGGAGTTGCCCTTATCCATCTTGATCTTCCTGAGTTTATCTTTGAGTGCCAATTTCCTATGGTCGCTGCTGTTTTGGAATAGATCCGTCAAAGTCTTCTACATTTCATATGGTGTGGACTTCCCATGGAGGTTTGAGACAATGTGGTCTCTTACTCCCTCCAATAATATCCTCCTCGTATTTTCCACTTTCTTTTTCCATGCATAAAGATTTGCAACGTCTGCAGCATCTGGCTTAGGAACATCTTTGTCAATGAATTCCTTCAATCCATTGTCTTCGAGTACTGACTCCATCCTATTCTCCCAAGAAATATAGTTCGAGCTTCCCTCGAGTGCATACTCTAACCTCAAGCCATTAAAATCTATTTCGACCTTAAATCAGATGTAGCACCAAGAAAGTCTTTCTGCAAATTCGAATTCTATCGAGTCGCAAATTCATCTTCTGTAATTTCATGTGCTCTGATACCATGTAGAAATTTCAATACAAATTATGTATTGTCTGGATTCTCCTGATCTAACAATTATATGCCATTGTTAAATACAGAATTGCTTCTACTAATATTCTTGTGGAATTTAAAACACGATCGCCAATTGCAATATCAAGAAGAAGATCAATCACAGATAACGCAGATGTTTTTACAGGGAAAGCATAAAGCTAAAAACCCCACTATCATATATTGTGTTTATATCATGGATCATGATACAATCTCATACAAAACTCTAATCCAATATCTCTCAGTACAATATACAATTGTCTCACACTGTCATACAAAAATTAGCAAATTCATGTGCCAATTTACTGCCTCTAGACAACTTGTCTCCTCTACACAATCCCTGGTAATGGAAAACCATGCAATGAATTCAAATTCCTCTTTCCTAGGATGCGCATTCCTCATGGGCACATCCACTATGTGTGTGGTTGCATGAGTGCACTCACTAATGTCACAATTGATAGTCAAATTGTCCCTTTCACTTGTTATCTCAACTGGGTCTCCACTGGATCTGACATGCATGTAGTTAACAGTGGTAAATATCCAGTGGCATGTGAGACCATTGATTGTGAATTCATAATAATTAATTCACTGATCTCTCACTAGTGTAAGTTCAGTTACAACTAGTACAACTGTGCTTAACTCACTTAATTGAGTTAAACTACTTCACAACTCACATAACTACACATATAACTCTGTTACAACTTCGAATCACTCAGTTACAACTAATTCGACTTGGATGTCCCACCAGTCAACCTTTGAACTCAAATTTCCTATAGCTAACTAATTTTCCATTTCAGTTAACTATTTTCTAGTAATTATTAGATAATAGATTAATATTTATTGTCCAATTTATTTAAGGGAAAAATAAATTAGACCATAGATGATTTTAGGGGCTAAATTTCGCAAATGGGCTAATTTTCCAAGGTTTTCCCAAAAAAAGATTAGCTAATTTCCTTTTTTTCTAAAAATGATTCGCCCAAATTCTATAGAATAAAATTATTTTACCTTAAAAATCATCAAAAAATTATATAAACTATACAAAATCCTTAGAAATTTGAATATTTTTACAAAACTATCGCCAAACATTTTACATTTTTCATATTAAGGACTAGTAATATTAGCCCAGGTTTCTACATTTTAATATAAATTTCCATCGTTAAAATCATCCTTGAATTAGACACACATTTCTTGTTGACTTTTCAACAGAAACTCCCTATGATTCAAGAAAATTGTATTTAAACTCTATAGGGAAAGACTTCCAATGGCACTAAAGAAGTTATTGCATGGAAAAATAAGGAAACAACCAAATATATCCTACCCAACAATGACACTCCATACAAGTGTCAAGTGGCCACAAATGCATCCTTAATTGGACAACGTCAGGATCTACTACCCCCCTTTCCTAATTACTTTGAAATATTTAATAGGAATGTTCATAATTGCATGTTAGACTTGGGAGATTCCTCTAATGCAATGCCCCTTAAATTATGTGAGAAGCTTAATGTCAAGCCTGAAGCATATGATATTCAAATTATTCAATTAGATAGAAGTCGAGTCAAAGTAATCGGGGAATAAAGAATGTTTTAATCAGGGTGTCTGCTAATCCTAAAATTCATCAGACTATTGATATCATTGTGGTAGACATACCTAATAATTATCACATTCTTTGGATTAGAGATTGGTCTACTATGTTGAAATATAAGTGTAGACTAAAACTGTCACTACCACTGATGAACCTGTAAATTCCATTGTAACCAATACAACAACCTATCATTATCACTATCCCTGTCACTTCCACTTCCACTTCCACTATCACATCAACCTGTTATTGGAACTATCACATCAACCAATCACTGTCACTTTGACATGTCGACCAATCACTGTCACTCTATCACATCAACATGTTACTGATGATCAACCAATCATCCAACCTGTCATTGTCCTTGTCACCGTCACTTTCATCGCCACTATCTCTATCACTGTCTTTGTCACTGATATACCATCAACAAGAAACTATAACTAGATCCACTCTCATGGACAACAAAACCATCACCAGACTATGTGCATCAATCATCAACCAGAGCCTGTACCATATCATGTACATAAAACATGTACCATATCATGCATCGACCATGTATTGATTTGTACCATACCATGTACATCAACTTGTACCATACCATGCACATCAACCCATACCATACCATGCATCAACCATGTACCATACCAAGTACATCAACCATGCACTGGAACTTGTCCCATACCATATACCAAGTATCCAATATGTGAAAATGTCTCAACAATGTGCCTCAAGTATATCATAACATCGCCATGGCATATACCAAACTAGATACTAAGATAGCCAGCATATACTTCTAACAAAGTATCATATAATCACAAAGGTGTACCATATCATGTACAATCATCATCAAGACATGCCTCAAGCATGTACCATGAAAATAACCATCAATAAAACATGAAAATCATACCTATGCTCATGTAGTAGACCTGATACACAAAATTAAATACTTGTAACTCTTCCTCAACTTAATCAACAAGAGAATAGAATCTTCATCAAACTTTACCTCAGTCTCACGGGACTAGTTTTGGATTAGTCACAAACCCTAAATTTCAACAATCATAGCTCCATACCTGTAATGAATAAAAGTATGAAATTTGTACCATAGATACTCTGATATCTTTCTTCCATCTCCTCAAAATTTCAGGTTCTGAAACTTCTTAAAACAAAATTTATAGGAAAAATGGCAGACCTTTCTGAATTATATCCTATTATGGAGATCGAACTTGTATAGCATGCCACACGCTCAATATTTTATATCTGATTCTAAAACTTTCACACAAAATTCTACGGATTGTTATATTTTCACTGAAATTGGTCTCATATAATGTGGATCCTTTATGAATAAGTTATGATTGTTTTACCAAGAATACTTATTTGAGACTAGTTTGTGGACTAGTCAAAAACCCTATCTTCCATGGAGTTTATCTCCAAAAATACAATGACAAAAAAGATAAAAATGTTACCACAAGTGCCTTGACATGTCTCCACAACCTTCTTGGTTACCTATAATAATAATAACTTACTCACATATAATATATTCAATAGAATGTCTGTGTGAATGTACTTATTAGTAATTTTTTGAGGTGTATATATACTTTTTCTAAGTACCTTAACTTTAGAGATTCTTGAAATTTCTTGTTACAACCACTTTACCCTTTCATTAATGACTTGCAACCAATTAGGGATTCTTAACCCATATTTGGAGCTTCCATAATGGCTTCTTAACCCATATTTATAATGGCCGAAGTGTCCTCAGACACACAATTTTATTAATAGGAAAATAAATTACATAAGATACATTGCAAGAGTTTACACTCCAACAACTCAATACTCTTGCAATGAGCTATATATAAGCTCAAAGTACTAACAAACTCAAGATATGGATCACTTATTAAATAAACAAGTGTCCATTTACAATAAATGCTATCTTAACCAATCTTAAAACAAATCTCCTAATTTAGAGCCTAAGATACGACACTTCTCTAGAGTCATATCTTTTACAACAATAATGTATCTCTAAAAGTCTACATTTATTTAACAAATATTCTAGAT
>ML776589.1:33017-60434 GCA_009831015.1 Picea engelmannii | reverse complement strand
TTCTTGGATTCAGGCTGAGTATCAAATAAATCTTTATACACTTTCAAGGTAGACCACGCATCAGTCATATTTTCAATATGCACATACATTTCATCATTAACTGAAGCTTTAATAAGTGCTAATGCTTTGGCATTTTTAACTTCCCATTTTGCTAATGTAGTTGCATCTGTCGGCTTAGTGGGCTTAGTATCTTCATTACAGATATCACGCCAAATTTCATTGTAAATGAGAGTACTTTCAATGAGTCGTTTCCATGTTTTATAAGATTTTGTGCCTTCAAGTTTATCTGAGTCAGAGAATAAATTAATTAATTTCGACATTTTGACTGTAGTGAATTTACGCACCAGAAATAATCACGCCAAGGAAGATGAACAACACACCAAACACATCACACCAAAGATGATCTATCGGGGCTTGGCCTTGACCCTCGTATAGTCGTTGAAAAAAAAAAAATGACTGAGCTTTGTACTTGGCTCTAGTCAAATTCCTAGGAACTTTTAAAATTTTACACTTTTACAAAAAAATCGAAACTCTTGCAAAAAGAAAATCACCCCCCCTCAAAGTAAAAAAACTTTGAGTTACAAAATATTTATTACCCCAAAATATTCGAACTGCTTATCATTGTTTTTGAGGAAATTCGATACCTCCTCTCACTACAATGTACCGCAAAGCAACCTTCAAATGTTCTGATGCTATCACGGATCAACAATGACAATAGATCAATCCCTTTTAGGGCTTCAATAATATGATTTGACTTCTCTTTTATTCATCACTCCTTCACTGTATACGCAAACTCTTTAATACACAGTTCTCAATTGAATAGAGGTGAATCGTTGTTGCATCAGTTGTTGCTTGGTGCAATGCATACAAATCTTCCTCTCTGTGCGGCAACTACTAGATCTGGAAATAGTGATGACGATAATTCATCTCACAGCAACGCAGAAAATAATGATTGTTATCCCTGTGAGGTAGCACCAATTCCCACACAATTTTAAACACGCGTACACGGATCTGCACCGACCTTACACAGATTGTTTACAGCCGAATTTTATGGATCGTTGGGTTAATGATGGTAACTGCATCCTGAATTAATAGATAGTGAGCATATTAAGACTGAAATTGCTCCAAACAGTAATAATATTGAATGCTGAGCAGACGTGGAAACTTGGTCGAGCCGAGCATAGATACCCGTCGCAGATCTAACAGATGGTTGATAGTCGGATTGGTTGGATGAACAACTATCTATTTTGCAATTTTAATGGCCTTTGAACAGACAGAGCAGACGAAAAATTACAAATGATTCGCGCACACTGGGATCACACATGATTCGCACGCATTCTTTGTTTTTCAAAATAACATAATTACACAGGTGCAGATCTCCAGATCGAATCCGTCCGAGACCCGATTGTGCCCACAATACATATATTTTTTTTTTTGACAAAAGAGACAAAAAAATTGTGCAGGACGAGACCCGAGCTGCGCAGATCAACCCAATCGTGCAGAGATCATTTACCATATCATTGTTTGATGATTCAATGCTGGAGGAATGCAAACCAAGATTCGCGTTGAACAAATTTATCCAATTATGCGTTGTTTGTAAAATAATGCAGAGAGCCTATGCGACCAGGGTTCAAATCTACGGGAGGTCGGAATTCTAAATGAATGCTTGGAAGGTCATAATAATTCACGCGCAAATAATTTATTTACCATTGCGTGCATTCTTTGGTTTCTCTGGTAGTCTATCTGCTGGCATTTTGTAAAAATGATGAGCAGGCTTACAGAGGAGCAGATTTCTGAGTTCAAGGAGGCTTTCAGCTTGTTTGACAAGGATGGAGACGAATGTATCACTACAAAGAAGCTAGGGACAGTGATGCGTTCTTTTAAAACAAGAAATTACTATGCCAGAAACAATTTTTCTGAGTCTAATGACTGAAAACTGAAAGAAAAACAATTTCTTTTCCTCTTTTTTTTAAAAAAAATTTAAACAATAACTGACCAATTTACTGACAGAGTATGCACCGACTTTCCTTGGTCTGCAATGCAGAGATCTCTTCCACCGATCAGCAAATGTCTTCTTCAGTTTAGCAGCATTACTGGAGCTCTGATACCACAATAATGGCCGAAGTGTCCTCAGACACACAATTTTATTAATAGGAAAAGAAATTACATAAGACACATTGCAAGAGTTTACACTCCAACAACTCAATACTCTTGCAATGAGCTATATATAAGCTCAAAGTACTAACAAACTCAAGATATGGATCACTTATTAAATAAACAAGTGTCTATTTACAATAAATGCTATCTTAACCAATCTTAAAACAAATCTCCTAATTTAGAGCCTAAGATACGACACTTCTCTAGAGTCATATCTTTTACAACAATAATGTATCTCTAAAAGTCTACATTTATTTAACAAATATTCTAGATTATTAATTTAATATTCTAAATTAATAATCTTTTTATTCTAACTTTATAAACTATAATAATTGTATTTTTGGATTATCTAACAATTTAGGGCTTCTAAATTCATGGCATCATAACTCCTCAACTGTGAGGAACTACATGACGTTCCACCTACCGTTTGAAATGACATGATGAGGAAGATCCATCCATAAGTGTGCTACCTACATTTACACTGTACTTCAAGTACTTATTCCTTAAACAACTTTGTGCTTCATGACCACACCTATGGATTTGTTGTAGACTTCTTCAAAGTTTCTTCCCATGAGGGTCATGCTTAAAGCTATTCCATAAGGGGACCACTTTGGATATTTCTCCAAATACACCCATCACATCTGTTGACATCAATGAAAACCACTACTTTTTGAAATCATTGACAACCAACTTTCCAACAATATCCCCCTTTGGCATTGATGGAAACACTCAGACTCCACCAGGGATGATTTTAGGGGCTAAATTTTGCTCATGGG
Source organism: Picea engelmannii (assembly GCA_009831015.1). Classification (NCBI taxonomy): domain Eukaryota; kingdom Viridiplantae; phylum Streptophyta; class Pinopsida; order Pinales; family Pinaceae; genus Picea; species Picea engelmannii. The sequence goes on along the minus strand of ML776589.1, from coordinate 57,501 downwards.
CTAATTTTCCAATGTTTTTCCCAAAAACATATTCGCTATTCTAAAAATGATTCACCCAAATTCTATAGGATAAAATTATTTTACCTTACAAATCGTCAAAATTTTATACAAACTATGTAAAATACTTAGAAACTTAAATATTTTTACAAAAATATCGCCAAACATTTTATAATTGGCATATGAAGGATTAGTAAGATTCGACAAGGTTTCTACATTTTAAAATAAATTTTCATCCTTAAAATCATACCTGGACTCCACTTGTGACCAATGCTCCTTGAATTTTTCTCTCCCCCTTTGACATCAAAGGAAAATGGTATATCCATTTAGGGATGCTCCACCTATCTTCATGCTTCTAATATTTATGTTATGGTCTTTCTCTTTCTCCTCCTTTAACATCATGGGTAAAAGGGTAACTGCCCCAGTCGATATAAATTCTCTGAACAATCTTTCTATGACCTCATGTTCTCCCCCTATCTTCATGATTTTGATCTCTTTCTCTGAAAATTTCACTTGAATTTTTTGCAAGATGTCGTCTAGATCAATGTGGGATTTCCTATATATGATTTATTTCCTCTCTTCTATTGTTTCTTGTCCATTAGCGCTTCCTCTTGTAACTAAGTGACATATAAAAAAAGAATCAAAGTTACTTGAATTCAAGTCTTCGTGTCTTTTCAATTTCACATCAATGACTATACCTTCTTCTAATGATATAACTTTTGCTTTCCTTCCTGATTCCACTAGTCCACTGATTCCACTGACTCCAATTGTTACTATCCTTTCATCCATTGTCATGTATCAGTTTAGACCTATCAAATATCTCATGAATCCATCTCTCTCCATATGTCATAAGATTCCCATGGATCTGCTACTCAATTGCATACAATGTTGACCCATCTATTGATTACAACATATTACAGCTTCTCAAGTTGTCTTCTCAATTTTGCAAATCAAAATCTACATGCTTGCAACAATATGTATTGAATATCTCTCTATCTAAATGCATGCCTCGAATCCTCTATACAATGAATCTCTTCCACTCTGAAACTTCCTATCCAAAAAATGCAAATACTTCAGACTGCTCGAGAGATAGTTCTATGATATGTAGAGATGTTTCTAAGACTCCCCTATTCAATATTCATATTTACTGGGAGTATCCAAGCTGGATGGCTCAAAAAAATATCCACTCTTATGCAGAGTAATATTCCTCTTCATCTATGGATACATATTCCTTTTCATCCTCTTTATGAATTCTAACCTCTTCCTCTTTTCCTGTGGGTTCAACATGATCTCACACTACTGCAAATCATGTGAGTACAATCTCTAGATATTCTTCATTCATATGTTCTTTATTTACCTATTCTTATTTTATTTTCCAAACCTTCTTATATCTGATATCAGTGTTCTATTTCATAGAAGTATCCATCATGCTTATACAATCATGAGCTATATGCCCATAGTTATGGAATTTGTAACATTCAATGTTATATGGAGTCACATATGCATTTATTTCTTGACCATTTCTTCCATAAGATCTGAAATTTGCAGCTTTATGTCCAAAGTTAGTACAAATAAAACAATGACCATTAAAGAAAATTTCATACCTAGGTCAAGTGAATGATCTTCTTTGTGATATAGTCCTTCTAAATTCATGCCTTGGCTAATCACAATATACTCTTCTGTTGGTTCCTTCATAATGATTTAAGATTTTTTGATACCTAGAAGTGGAGGGTTTTCTTTGATATATGTCTCTTATGTAATCTTCTTCTTGAATTTTCTTCATTTCTGGAATGTTCTTCTTTCAGGGCTCATATTCTTCCTTCTTAGTAGGGCCTTTGATGACTTCTGCATAAATCTTAGTCTTCTCTTCATTATTTATTTCTAACAACTTGTAACATTTTTATTCATATTTATTTATTGATGATGTGGAGCTTTATCTCTCTTCAGTGTTCATTCTAATCTTGAAAACTTTTACTCTTAATCTAACAACTTCTTCTTCAAGATTCTCACATTCTTCTTCTTTCTTCATCATCTGGATCTTCATGACTTCTTCCTTTCTCTTTTCTTCTTCAAGTTGGGTCTTCAAGGAACCAATTTATTCTTCAAGTATTATTTCTTGTTCACTTAATTCTACTTCAAGATTATTGAAGTCCTTAGATATTTCCTTGAGATGGATAGTCAAAACATTTTCTCTCTTCTCTCCTTCCTTTCTTTGTGCTACTATTTTTGTTTCCAAAAATTTATTTTCTTCCTACTGAATTTTGAATGCTTCATCAATCCTTCTAGATTCTTCTACTTGGACTTTTAGGTTTGTAATCATCTGATGGACTTCTTCAGCACTAGGATTTTCAGACTCCCTTTTAATCTTGATCAATTCTTTCTCAAGTGATGTTTTTTTCTCTCTTTCTTTGACCAGCTTGTCTAAAGCACTGGTTAGGTGTCTCTCAAAATCTTCTTCTTATGAATCTATCATATCTGATGAGATTCATTATTTCCATACTAACTCAGTATATTCTTTATTTTCTTTTTCATGATCAACATTCTCTAGAGGATATTCCTTTGAGTATAAATTATGTAGCTTATCCCAAATTTCTTTGGAGGATGAACATTGTACCACTCTGAATTTTACTGGATTCGGTAATCCTTCCAAGATGAGATCCATTGCTATTTTTTTTTTTCTCTTTAATCCATTCTTGGATGCAGTATTCGATTTATTTGAACCAGTGTATCTTGTAACAAGTGAGTACCAAACATCATACTCATGTTCCTATAAAAATGTTTTTGTTCTATTTCTCCATAACTCATACTTCATACCATTCTGATCATAGAATTGTGGTATTCCATTCCTATATATATGTTTCTCTCCATTATCTATCTTCTAGTGGTTAGACTATTTCTTGAAAGACCTTCTCTGATACCAATTGTTGGAATACTAAGAGGGGGGGTGAATCAATATGAGCACATTTTACGACTTTCAATCACAATATCTAAAATTCAACTTTATCAATAGTATATCATTTATGATTGCATTAAATATATCATGAGAATATAACCATAAGTTATAACATCACATCAAATAACCACATGCATAGTACACTCGAATTTATGTGGAAACACAAATGGGAGAAAACCACAAAATTATTTCTTATATATATCAAGAATACATTCATAGGAAGCACCAACTTCCAAATTAACTAGAACCAACTGGAAGGAGGCACCAAGCCCCTGATTTATAGGCACGAACTTGAAGGAAGAAACAACTCCCTAAGTTCTCTGGAACCAACTGGAAGGAGTCTACAATCCCCTGAATTACAAGCACCAACTTGAAAGAAGCACCAACTCCCTGAGTTCTCCAACACCAACCAGAAGGAGGATATGACCCCTTGATTTACAGGAACCAACCATAAGGAAGTTCCAACTCCCTGAGTTCTCTGGCACCAACCGGAAGGAGGCTACAACTCCCTTTTCTTACCCCATCCTACCTCCCTGAAATATAAGTGTAGACACAAACTGTCACTACCATTGATAAACTTGTAACTGCCATTGTAACCAATACAACAACCCATTACTGTCACTATCACTGCCACTGTCACATCAACCTATGATTTCCATTGTCACATCAACCAATCACTATCAGTCTATCACATCAACATGTGCTTGATGATGAACCAATCATATAACCTTTCATTGTCTCTATCATTGTCACTAACATCATCACTGTCTCTTTCACTGATATACCATCAACAAGAAACTATAAGTAGATCCACTCACATGGATACCAAAACCATCACCAAACAATGCACATCAACCAGAAACTATACCATACCATGTATATAAAAACTATACCATATCATGCATCAACCATGTACCAACCTATACCATACCATGTACATAAACATGTACCATACCATGCACATAAACCTATACCATATCATGCATCAACCATGTACCATACCAAGTACATCAACCATGTACTAGAACATGTACCATACCATATGCTAAGTATCCAAGATGTGACAATGTCTCAACAATGTGCCTCAAGTATGTGATAACTTCACCATGACACTAACCAAACTAGATGCCAAGATAACCATGATATACCTCTAACAATGTATCATATCATCACAAAGGTGTACCATATCATGTACCATCATCATCAAGACATTCCTCAAGCATGTACCATAAACATAACCCTCAATAACACATGTAAATCATACATATAATCTTATAGTAGACCTAATACACAAAATTGCATACTTGTAGCTCTTCCTCAACTTTAGCAACAAGAGAATAACATCTTCATCAAACTTTACCTCAGTCTCACGGGACTAGTTTTGGATTAGTCAAAAAACCTAATTTTTGAACAAGCATAACTCTATACCTGCAACGAATAAAAGTATGAAACTTTAACCATAGATACTATGAGATATTTATTCCATCTCCTCAAAATTGCAGTGGCTAAAACTTCTCATAACAGAAGTTATAGAAAAAATAGCATACCTTGTTGAATTTTATCCTATTATGGAGAGAGAAATTGTACACCATGCCATGTGCTCAATATTTTATATCCGATTCTGAAACTCACACACAATATACTAAGGGCTATTATATTTCCACTAAATTTTTTCTCATATAATTTGGATCATCTAAGAAGTTATGATTTTTTTACTCAGAACACCTATTTGAGACTAGTTTCAGGACTAGTCAAAAACCCTATATTCCGCATAATGTATCTCCCAAAATACAACAACCTAGAAGCTAAAAGTATTACCATAGGTACCGTGACATTTCTTGTCAACCCTATCCAATATTGTCTATCTGAATCATTATAGAAAAATAGTTATAGAAAAAATGGTAAGATGACCTTTAAATAACATACCTTAGAACACATCATCACAAGACTTAATTCTCCCTTGGAATTTCCCCCTTTTTCACTTCATCATCCCTATGAAATTTTCCTCAGATATCCTTGGTTACCTTAGATAAGAATCACTTACTCACATAGAATATATTCAATAGAATTTTTGTTTCAATGTACTTATGAGTGACTTATTGAGGTCTATAGATACTTTTTTCTATGTAACCTCTTTCTTTAACTTTAGGGCTTCTTGAACTTTCTTTTTACAACCACTTTATCCTTTCATTAATGACTTGCAACCAATTAGGGATTCTTAACCCATCTTTTTGGATTCCATAGGGTCTTCTTCACCCATCTTTGGGGCTTCCAACTTCATGACCTCATAACTCCTCAATCATGAGGAACTATGTGACGTTCCACCTACCGTTGGAAACGACATGACAAGGAATATCCATATATGAGTGTGTTTCATGGATTTACATTGTCCTTCATGTCCTTATTCCTAAAAACAATAGGGCTTCATGAACACACTTGTGGGTTTGTTTTAGACTTCTTAAAAGTGTCTTCTCATGAGGGCCATGTGGTGCAAACCCTCCCTTCTCTCAAAAGGTTTGCTCGACCTCCTAGTCTTAGATCGTTTAAAGTACTGAGTCATAGTGACTCTTCAGGTTCCTACAATTACCTAAACCCATTATACATACACATGTGTTTTTTTCCTCCTAGTGACCATGGCTATGACCGTGAGTCTATCTCTTCACAATTAGGACTTTGGGGATATCCCGAGCTCTCCCTTCAAATTTTCCTGAAGCACGTTTCTATGAATCTTTGTACTTCCAACTTCTAGATTCCTTAATCCACTACCACGTGCTTTCCTCGCAATCTGTTGCTGAGATCAATTCCCGACTTCGGGCTTCGCGACTCTGCTTTCTTTAAGCCTTCGAAATTCCCGAACTTAGAAGTGTTGAAACACCTTATGGCTAACCTTCGTTATTTTCTCCTCGATCTAACAGTCTGGAATCATTCATCTCCCTCTTGAATGAATCTTGTCCACTGACTTTTGATGGAAACTTCAGCGGATTTTCTCCTTGAATATTTTTCGTCGCTCTCCCTTCTGAGATTTAGTTCTTCGACTTTATCTTGTTCCTCGGAACACTCTCTTCGACACTTAGTTGAAATCCCGACCTATGCACACCTTGTAATGGGTTCTCTTACACACTTAACTCCTCCTTGTGGATGATTTCACACTCTCTACGATCGTTCTCCACAGCTTCTCTACTCTACGACTAAAATCACACTATTTCTCCTTGAGCTTTCGAGTTTGAAAACTCTGTCACACACTCCTTGCAGACATCGATGCACTCATTGCATATACAAGTTTCACGCTACCTCTTCTGAGCTTCGAGTCAAAACAAATTCGACCATGCACTCCTTGCAGACACTATGCACATCTTGCACTTTCTCAAAGAAGAGAAACAATTGAAACTTATTCACTCTCCACAATGAATCACATATTCAACCTTGTAAATCCATTCATGGATACAATAATAAGGAACAACAGAGAATTGAAAACAAGCAAAAAGTCTACATGTTGACATGAAGTTTAATTTTTCTACCCTTAAAAAGTGAAGCTTCATCTTTTCCTAAGTCATGGAGCTGCCCTTAGTCCAAAAACAAAAAGGGATTCAAAATCTTCCATTCTTTTTCGAGTTTCGAGATTCGGTTTTTCTCAAGGTATCATCTTCAACCATCCCAATTTCCCGGTGCCAAAATCTCAAAACCATTTAACATATTAAAAAATAAAAAAGGGGGGGAAGAAATAAATGTTACATTTTCCACCGCATTCCACAAAGTACTCTTTAATCTGTAATTAATTAAACTCCTAAACGTAATCTTCTTTCCCTTAATCTTTCACAATTCGGGTTTCTTTCTACTAAAGCGTTTTCGAACTCTCATCCTTCGAACTCTCGATCCTCAATTTTCCAAAAAGTAAAAGTAAAGATAATTAATCTTTAATATTGATTAATTAAAGCATCAATACAAATGATTAGTGCCTCACTAATCTCATCACAATTTCGCGATCCGGGGTTTGCTTATGACATATCTCCTGACCACAGGATCCCTGAAGTTCTGAAATGTGAAATCACGTTTTCTTTAAACAAAGTCTAAAATTAAGGTTAAGTTGTTTTCAAAACATGATTAGTGATAACTAAGCTTCTTTTTGCATTTCGGGAATTGAGGAAGGCAGCGATTTTTGGAATTCCAGTTTTGAAATCACCAATATACAGTAGTATTAATAACAGGTAAATGAAGATATTTTTTGACGCGAAAGCGTATCTCCAGGCATATCTTTCCATTAAATAATTAATTTTTCATCGCCCGTATCAGTACGCTTGTCATAATACAAATTAAGGGTTGATAAAACTCCTGTGTTTCAAACTTCATTCTGATCCTTTACATCTGTAGCAAGTCACATTTATCCAGTTTTATACACATTTTCTCTGTAAATAGGTTTCTGGTCTAGTGCAAATACCATGGCCCCTAAGAAGGCCACCAATAAAAGCGAGGAAGTTACAGAGAGCTTGAGTCCAGATGGAGACGTTGTATCTGATACAATACCACATGCCATCGATTCCATAAAATCCTGGAGGTAGATTTTCGAAACTCTAGATTATGAAATCAAGAATTTCCCTCATGATGTCAAAAACAAACTCCGAGACATAGCGGAATCTGAACTTCACAAAGTGGATACATGGTCGCGACTCATGACTTATAACAACATGATCAGTTGGGCCTTAGAGCGAACAGACGTGCAGATGAGAAGCATTCTCGACAGTCAAGGGGTCATCATTGGCTCTTTCAGACCGGAGCATTTACAAGTAATGTATAAACTATCTCCCAGTCCCAAGTATATTTATAATAAACATTTTGTGAGTGATTTTTAAAAGAAAGAATATTTTGAGTTAGACCAAACGTATCCTGGCATAATCAAAGACTGGTGGAGAAACGAAGCAAAATTTAGGGATGAAACCCATGGTGTTTATGCCATGACCTCTTTAAATGAGTATATGTTCTATGTGGCGATGATGTTATGTAGACTTTTCGGTAAGAAAATTCCTACCCACTTCCTTGCAGAATGGGTACCTCTTTTTCACGAGGCAGCAGAAGGTTACAGCTTCAATTGGGATAAGATTTTATCCGATAACATAGCGAAGGAGGTCATGGAATATCAAACTGCAAGATCAAAAGGCCGACCAGTAGCCTTTTATATGTCTGCATACATCATGGATGCTATATGCTTCTCAACTCCTTTCCCTTTGATGAATTGGAGTTGGAATCCGACTTACTCAGAACCTATTCATGAATATCATTCTAAACTTTGGGAAGAAAACACCAAGGAATCATTCTATGAAATCTGTCATTTCATGGTAATACCACTACATCATATGTTTTATAGTTGTACACCTCCCCGCATTTCAAAGTTGTTCATAGGAAGCCTCAAGGCAGTTGCTGACTATTTTATAGAGGAGAATTTCTCCTACATCAGAGTTTTCGGATGTTCAATCCCTCCACATGTGCTCCCAAAATTCCTCCATGGTAGACTGGTGTGTAGGGAGGTAGATCATCAAATAGTAACAAGTGGAATTGGGATGGAACTAAAGACGGCTCAAAAGAAATCTTGGCATGTTTTTCCCGTTCAGATTGGGAAATTTTTATTACTCAACTTGGGTCATTCTAAAGTTGAAGCGACAGCACTGGAGGAGGTCAAATTGGTAGACCTCGAACACAGGAAGCATGACCCTTACCAGTTAGTGGGAAAACACATGGCCCACTGTAATATGAAGGCTTATGAACATGAGAAGTCCCCTTGTGATGACATGTTCAAAGGGACTAGGACCTATGAGGAGGTGTTAGAGAGGGTACATACACTATCATCTGACTTGCAAGCTAGTTTTCAGACGTTCCATAAGCATAGACGGAGTGGTCTGCCCAAATTAATACAAGGAGAAGCAATCACCCTTCATCAAAAACAAGAAGATACTCCTCCAGGTTTCAGACAAGAAGAACAAGATAAAGTCAATCCTGAAGAATTTCCACACGAGACTGAAAGGTCTTCACAAAATGAAGAGGCCTTACAGACAGAAAATCTAGAGACGGAAGCAGAGAGGAGGCTCGGGACACCTCCCGAATCCAGTAAGTCCACTCCCCCTTCATCACCTGTTGTTGATGGAAATATACCTAAATCCATAGGAGAAACAAGATCTACATATCTAGGAAGTCCCATATCTTCCTTAACCCCTTTACAGTATTCCTTTGGACTCCCACAGATGGGAGCTATATATGTTAGCGATCTCACCCCTATCTCTAGAGATGAGATCCCTCCTTCTGATTATTTTTTCAGCAAAAAGAGGAAGGTTGTCCTAAAACAAGAGATGTATATGAGGGAGGGGGGTATGGTGAAGAAGCATAGGGCCTTGGTAGATGGATAGAATTTGGAGGAGGAGGATTTCGCTACAGAAGTAGCAGGCTCGATGGGAGCCATGGCAACAGCAAACCTTTTTATTGTGGAAAACATGAGAACCAGGATAAAGAAGAGTAACCACACAATAGCTCAATTGCAAGACCAGTTAAAGAATGTTGAGAAAAACATTAGAGAAGAGGTAAATAAAATCTTGGAGTAGGTCAAAGATGTTGAAAGGAAAGAAATTCAATCACTCAAATCAAGCCTAAACGAAATGAACCAGAGGATACAAGCAAGTCAAGTGTAGGTTACTTAGCAAAAGGAGCTCGTAAAACAACTACATGCTAAGTTAAATTTGACAGTAGGTTGGGTTGTAGACTTAAAGGCTTTCCAGACCCTCTTGTTGGAAGCACATACAAATATAGAAGCTGAGCAACAGAAATTGATCTCCAAAATAGAGATCATATAGAATTACTTTCAAGAGGTAAGAAAATCTCTTGATAATATTATTTTACTGGAAAAGGAGGCTAAAGCAGCAAGGAATACCTTCCAGAAAGTAGTTGCATGTTTAGGAAACAAAGAGATGGCGAAAAATCTAAATCTTTCTGTCACAAAACAGATAAGAGGAGACATCATGCTCAAGGTATGGGAAACAAACATATTCGAAAACAAGAAGATAGTCAAAGAAATCAAAGACGACTGTGAGGGAATCTTTGATTCTTTGGATAAGCAAGCATTAGGTATTGAAAGAAATTATTGCTTTGAGCCACTGGGGAAGATAAACATTGTGAAACAACAGTCGAACTGCAAAGAGGGCTTGAAGGAGATTCAAGCGTAAATTTCACAGTTTAAGGAAATCGCTGCCAACCTAATAGATAGATGGCTGGTACAACCCAATTTAAAGTTGTAAGTGATCAGGTTTGCCGATAAGGGTTTTGAAGACTAGTTTCCAAAGGTACAAAGAAATTTTTATCTGTTTGAGACTAGGGATCTTCCGACACCTCCTAGAAATTTTGTTTATTTTCTGGAGAAATGTATTGGATGTATAGCATCAAAGGAGGGAGAGACTTCAACTAAACAATGAAGTATTGTTTGAAAGATTATACTATTGAAATGATAGACAAACAAAAGTTAATCATGCAACGGTTAAGGTGGCATTTTTGTAACTATTTTTCTCCTAAAAAGTAGGAGATTGCTAACCATCAAGTATTGATGACCTTGTATAAATACAAGGAGAAAAGACTAAAAGAGAGATTTTTTGCTTTCTCTAAAAAGGAATTTTGACAAAGTAATTTTGAAGAGACTCTGAATTAATAGAAATGCAGATTGAAGATTCCAGATTTTTTCACCTCTGAGTTATGTGTTTCCCTGTCATCTCATCTTTCTTTCATATATCTAATTGATGAATGCTTGGCTACAATTTAGTACAACCTCTATTGTGGAAATTATTATTCTTGTTATTTAAATCATTTACAGTTTTTCCTCTGTATTGGTTATCAACAGATATAAGACTTGTAGATGTTTAGATTCTAATATCATATGCTTCATTAATATTTTTCTTGTTTCATAGACTTCTGTTACAATGTGAGATTCCTCTTAAATTGATGCCTCACCTTGTTAATAGCTTTATGTTTTTCCTCATATCATTCATGTTTCTTTTCCTTTAAATTTAACTCAGATACAAGAAATGGCCTACAATTTAGTCATACTATTAATTCGTGTTTTAAAATCATTCTCTTTACGTTGTGAAATAGAGATAACGAAGCATAAAAAGAAACACAGAATTATATCTCCTTTACCTTTATCCTTCATGACAGTACCAGGTTCAAGGCAGCCTAACATCGAACCCGATCTTTCAGATCAAACCAACATCACTCTAAATTTATTTAACACTATCTTACAAACAACAAATAACCGGGTTGATTTAGAACGTTCACGGGCAGCAATTGAGAGAGATATCAGCATTCAGGAAAAATAGGAATTTCGACAAAGACAGTTGAGAAACCAATTATATCCCTCACCTTTTAATCATTAATTTTTTTGTCCTCAACTTCCTCTATCTTTTCAGATGCCTTGACAGTATACTTTAGAGCCTTAAAGTATAAACTCAGGAACACCACTACCATTCACTCATTCAGATAGACACAATAATAACACACATTTGGGACAATATTCCTCTGCTATATTCATTCAATTGAACTTACATACATTCATACACTACTTCTTTGTATCTTCCAGCTCTTGACTACAATGGAAATCTACACATTAGATTCAACAACCTCTCCTCGGAAACAATACAATTCTTTATACAAAGGGACTCTTCGATTTCTTCCCTCCAACTACTCTACAGCTATCCTATCAAAATAAAAGATTTCAACTACTAAATAGTTATTACAATAAATGTTTGAGTCAAAGATATAAGGGAGAAAGCTCTAGATCTGTACTGAAATCTATCACATTAAAGAAAAATATGTTTCCTCATTGATCTTATACAATGGCTCAGCCTCCGATCATTAAATATGTTCAGAACTCGAAATATTTGTCAGATATTACATTAATACACAAATCTTTGGAATTTCAAAATATTTCAAAATACGTGCTAGTGTGCTCAGTTGTCCTCCACGCATGCTTCGTTGGCAATGCTCCTACATCATACTCCTCTAGCTAAAAAATTCATGGACTCCTATCCATGAGCTCCTGCATCGATCCTCCATGCTTCTAGATGTCTGCTTCACCAACCCAACTGGAGTCTTCTATCGGGTGTCCCTTCCACTTTACTAAATACTCAAAATATGTCTTCCTTCAGGTCTTCTTGCCAATCCGCTGGTCTATGATCTTCTCCATCTGCGACTTCTTTTCTATAAGCATCTTCTTTCTCCACTGGATATCTCCTTGATATCCTAACCCTTCATTTTTATCTTTCCTATAAGGATGCAGGTCATCAATATTGAATATGGGTGATATACCCACATCTTTCGACAACTCTATTTCATAAGCATTTTCACCAAATCTTCTCAGGATTTTACACGGCCCTATCTTTTTCAATTTCAAATTTTTATATGTTACCATCGGGAACCTCTCCTTCCTTAGATGTGCTACAACTTGATATCCAACTTCAAATTCAAGCTTTCTCCTGTGTTGATCAACTCTGCGTTTGTATTCATTGTTGCTCTTCTTCAACTGCTCCTTGATCTGATTATGAAGTTCTTGCATTTTTGCAGCGAAGCCTTTGGCTCCAGCGCTCCTAAATTCGCTCTGCTCCAGATCTCTCAACTCTGACACTCCTCTCAGATTCATTCCATACACTATTTGAAATGGAATTTTCCCAGTGCTTCTGCTCACTGAGTCATTATATGCAAACTCTGCTTGTGCTAGAATCTGATCCCACTGACTATGGTGTTTAGTGACCAAACTCCTTAGCAAATCTCCTAAGATTATATTCACCACTTATGTCTGTCCATCCGTTTGCGGGTGATATGAAGAATTAAAATATAGCTTTGTCCCCAGCTTCTTCCACAACGTCCTCCAGAAATGACCAACAACCTTGGTATCCTTGTCTGAAACTATACTCCTGGGCAATCCATGGAGTCTCACAACCTCTATGAAAACCAAATTTGCAACATGCGTTGCATCATTGGTACTCTAGCATGGGATAAATTGTGCCATCTTTGAAAACCTATCCACTACCACAAATATCGAATCACTCCCTCTTTGTGTTCTTGGAAATCCCAACATGAAATCCATGCTTATTGCATCCCAAGGCCTCTCTGGAATAGGCAATGGTTGATACAACCCATTGTTTTTATTATTCCCCTTGGCATACTGACAAACCTTACAATTGTTCACAAACCTCTTCACCTCTACTCTCATACCTGGCCAATAATATGAACTGTTTAATTTCGAAAATGTTTTTTCATGGCCGGAATGTCTGGCTAGACCTCCATTGTGATTTTCCTTCAACAAATTCTCCCTCATTGAACACTTTGGTATGCACAAATGGAATCCCTTCAACAAAAACCCATCATGAATCAGATATTTAGCCCACTGGCTTTTGTCTCTAAGCATAGGATTCGCACATGCTTCATATGCCTCTTTGAAATCTAGATCATTGTGGTACATTTCCTTAAGGTGATCAAACCCCAAGGTCTTGACCTGAAATTCCTGTAGAATCAAACTCCTCCTACTCAATGCATCAGCAACCTTGTTAGTATTACCATAAATATGTTTAATGACAAAAGTGAAATTTTGCATAAACTCTATCCACTTAGCGTGTCTCTGGTTTAATTTCTCCTATCTGGTTATGAATTGTAGAGCTTAATTACCGCTATACAAAACAAACTCCTTTGGTACGAGATAGTGCCTCCATTTCTTCAAGGCTTGAATTATGGCATAGATCTCTTTGTCATATGTGGAGTACATATTCTTGGCTTCATTCAGTTTCTCGCTGAAATGTGCAACATGTATGTTTTCTTGACTTAAGACCATTCCAATTGCAACTCCACTCGCGTCACACCTCACCTGAAATGTCTTCCCGAAATCCGGTAAAACTAGAATCAGTTTTTCAGTTATCTTCTCCTTCAATATATTGAATCTCTTCTTAGCCTCTTCTGTCCATTTGAAAAACTTGTGTCTTTTATTCACTCTATCCATCATCTGATCACTAATCCCACTAAAATTTCTGATGAACTTCTGATAAAAACTTGCTAATCCACGGAAGCTTCTTACTTCAAAGATATTTCTTGATGATAGCCATTCTCTAATTGCTTTCACCTTTTCAGGAGCCATCTTCAACTCATTTGAAGAAATCACAAAACTAAAATATATGAGTTATGTCTTCATGAAAGAGGAATTTTTCAGATTAATCAACAGCTTCTCTTGCTGCAAACTCCTCATCACCAATGTCAAATGTCTCAAATGCTCCTCTTTAGTCTTGCTAAAGACCAGTATATCATCCAGATATATAATCACGAATTTTCCAATGAAATATTTCAACACTTCATTCATTCACCTCATAAAAGTACTTAAGGTGTTCGTTAAGCCAAACGGCATAACAAGCCATTCAGACAACCCCTCATTTGTCTTCAATGTTGTTTTCGACTCATCACCTTCTCTCATCCTTATCTGGTGATACCCACTTTTCAAATCTATCTTTGAAAAATAATTCGCTCCACTTAGGAAATCCATCCTTGGTAATGGAAATTTGTAATTGATGGTGATCTTGTTTATGGATCTTGAGTCTATACACATTCTCCATCCTCCATCCTTCTTCGGACTCAATACAGTTGGTACTGCACATGGACTCAATCTTTCTCTAACCAATCCTTTGTCTAACAGATCTTGTACCTATATTTTCACCTCCTCATTCTCTTGAGGTGTCAACCTGTACGCTGCTTTGTTTGGCAAGTTTTCTCCTAGTACCAAATCAATGTGATGACTAATACTTCTGATAGGTGGCAATGAGCTTGGAAACTTATCCACTACTATATCAAAAAAAATCTCTAACAATTTCTGAACTTCCTTAGGCAAATATTCCACTGAATTACTGGTAAGGATAACCCTCGGCTTCCTCACTACAACAAACTACATCTCCTATTCCTTCTTTAATTCATTCAGGATTTCCTTCCAACTCATGAGAAGTATGCCCGTGCTAGCTTCATCCTTCACCTTATTTTCTTCAATTCGAAGCAACATGTGTTTCCTACCAATCTTCTCTAAGATGTAAGTATTTCTTCTCCCATCATGAATGACATTCTTGTCGTACTTCCATGGTCTTCCCAACAAAACATGACATACGTCCATGGGAATCACGTCACATGGAATTTCATCCCTATATCCCTCTATCTTGAATTCAACAAGGCATTGTTTAGTCACTGTTACCTGATGACCTTTCTGAAACCATGAAACTTTCTACAACATCGGGTGTGTAGTCATCTCCAGCTCTAGCTTCTCCACCATCTCTATGGATACTAAGTTTCCAGTGCTCCCACTGCCAATTATCACCTTGCAAACTCTGTTTTTCATTTTGCAAGATTTTTTGAACAAACTATTCCTCTGTGTTGGCTTTTCAATATCTGGCTCTGGTTTCAAAAGAACCTTCTTCATCATCAAGGATTTCCCATCCTTTACACCTTTTGCCTCAACATCTCTCTTTTGCGCTTCCAAAATGTGAGCTTCGCCTCCATCTTTCTTTCTCTCGGGACAATCCCAAGACATGTGTCATATTTTTCCACAGGCATAACACCTTACTTCTCCTCCTCTGCCTCTTCCTCTTCCTTTGGAAAAAGAATTTCTACCACCACTTTTTCATCCTTGGGAACTTCCTCCTCTCTCAAAGTGACTATGTGGTTTCTCCACCTCATCTTTGGGATTCTGTGCTTTGTCCTGGGCAACTCCTTTGCCTTTGTCCAAGCTTTGACCTTTATTTTGTTGACTTTGCTTCCTAGCCAACTTCTCTTCTTCCTTCAACGCAATTTGATATGCATCCTCTATTGTTCTGACTGTCGCCATGCTAATTTTGTCCTGGATATCATATCTCGAGCCATTGATGTACCTGAAAACTTTATCTTCATCTCTCTCTCTCTGTCCAACCTTGATGTCTAGTCTGTAGAACTCCTATGTGTACTCCTTCACAATCATCCCTTTATGTCTCAGGTTCTGTATCCTCTTGAACATATTGATCTAGTAATCCTTGGGTATGAATTTTTTCTTTAACTTGGCTATCATTCGATCCCAACTCTTAATATTTTGTTTTCCTTTTCTACTCCTATCGACCTACAACTCATCCCACCATAGTGTTGCATGTCCTTTCAACCTAGTGACAGCATGTCTCACCTTTCTCTCCTCTTCAACATATCGATAGTCAAAATACTTGTACATTGCTCGTATCCAATCAAGCAATTCCTACGTGTATAAGTTACCTTCATACATTGGTACGTCGATCTTCACTCTGGCTCACAACTTGACAACTGATTTTAGCAAGCGTTCCTCCGCAGAATCCTCAACTACAACTTCTTCAACTTCTACTTCTTCATTTTTTGCATCAATGATGTCCCCAGCATCAGGTGCTCTCCTTTGTGTTGTTTACATGGCATCCAACCTTGCACATAATTCTCTCATCTCTCTTTCCATATCTCTTTTTTCTACAGGTGGCTCAACATGTCTTCTAGGTGGCATTGTTCTGACGTATCTGATACCTCCTGTCGATACCAGCCTACTTCTCTTTCTACAGAAATCAATTCTGTATTAGCTCTGATACCACTCCTGGTGAAAACCCTCCCTTCTCTCAAAAGGGTTGCTCAACCTCCCAGTCTTGCATCATTCAAATTACTGAGTTGGAGCTCATCGAGTTCCTACAGTTACCCAAACCCACTATACATACACATGATCTTTTTTCCTCCGAGTGACCATGGATATGACTGTGAGTCTATATCTTCACGATTCGAACTTCGGGGATATCCCGAGCTCTCCCTTCAACTTTTCCTGAAGCGCGTTTCTCCGAATATCCAGACTTCCAAATTATGGATTCCCTAATCCGCCACCACATGCTTTCCTCGCGATCTACGGCTAAGATCAATTCCCAACATCGAGCTTCGTGACTCTGCTTTCGTTAATCCTTCAAACTTCTCGAACTCCAAAGTGTCGAAACACATTATGACTAACCTCCACTATGTTCTCCCCGATCTAATGGTCTAGAATCATTCGTCTCCCTCCTGAACAAATCTTATCCACTAACTTTTGATGGAAACTTCAAGGGATTTTCTCCTTGAATATTTTCCGCCGCTCTCCCTCCTGAGATTCACTTCTTCAACTTTCTCTTGTTCCTCGGAACATTCTCTTCGACACTTAGTCAAAATATCGACCTGTGAACACCTTGCAACACATTCTCTTCCACACTTAACTCCTCCTTGTGGATTATTTCACGCTCTCTACGACCGTTCTCCACAACTTCTCTCCTCTGTGACTAAAATCACACTATTTATCCTTGAGATTTTGAGTTTGAAAACTCTGTCACGCACTCCTTGCAGACATTGATGCAGTCCTTTCATATACAAGTTTCACGCTACCTCTTCTGAGCTTCAATTCAAAATAGACTTGGCCATGCACTCCTTGCGAACACTATGCACACCTTACACTTGCTCAAAGAAGAGAAAAAATTGAAACATATTCACTCTCCACATTGAATCACATATTCAACCCTATAAATGCATTCATGGATATAAGAACAAGGAACAACAGAGAATTGAAAACACGAAAAAATTCTACCATTCACTCATTCATATAGATGCAATAATAACACACATTTGGGACAATATTCCCCTGCTACATTCATTCAACTGAACTTACATACATCCATACACTACTTCTTTGTATCTTCCATCTCTTGACTACAATGGAAATCCACACATTAGATTCAACAGCCTCTTCTCAGCAACAATACAATGCTTTATACAAAGGGACTCTTTGAGTTCTTCCATCCAACTACTCTACAACTATCCTATCAAAATAAAATCTTTCAACTACTAAATATTTATTACAATAAATGTTTGAGTCAGACAGATAAGGGTGAAAGCTCCATATCTGTACTGCAATCCATCACATTAAATAAAAACACATTTCCCCATCGATCTTATGCAATGTCTCAGCCTCTGATCATTAAATATGTTCCTAATTCAAAATCATTGTCAGATATTACATTAATACACAAATCTTTGGAATTTCAAAATATTTCAAAATATGCGCTAGTGCGCTCAACTGTCCTCCACACATGCTTCGTTGGCGATGCTCTTGCATCACCATGCTTAGATCTTATCCATAAGGGGACCACTTATACTTCTCCAGATACACCCATCACATATGTTGACATCAATAACAACCACTGCATGTTGACATCATTGAAATCCAACTTTCCAACTGAAAGGATACAACTATTCTGAGTGGATACTAAACTCTAGGACTTCGGGACATGGAAAATATTCATAGACAAGGTGCAACCACCAAGGCCCACTTGATTATTGTATTGTAACCTAATTTTGTAGCAGAATCATATTTTTTGTAATTATTGTAATATCCCAATCGGGAAAGAGAACAGAAGTGTCATTTCAATCCTACGATAGTTTGATAGTTAGAGAAATACATAAATATTGTCTTTGTATTCTATAAAAGACATGAATGTAAAGAGTAAAGGAATTTTGTTCTTTTTCAATTTGGATGGTATTACTACTTTCATTTGAATAAAGAGCAAGAGGAATTTTGGAGACACATGATTCTGGTGAATGTGTTTGATATTTTTCTTAATGCTTTACTATTTATCTGTGTTCTAAGAATTTAATTGTGTGAACTATTTCTGCAGTTTCCTCTACGACATAGATTATCACATGTTTCCTTTATTAAATAAAGTCATATTGTTATTAAACCTGAGCGAAATTTTGTTTTAACATGTTTAATTGCACTACAACTTTAATTTATCATATGAATTTCATAATTATTTCTAATTCGAAAGATATCATTCTTGACTATGTTTAATCCCCGTTAGTTGGATCATAATTAGGATAGGTTTAATTTAGCGTAGAACTGCATCTTAGTTGAGTTTTATCTAGCATTATGTTAGTTTAATTTTAGATTTTAATTCATCTAAGAACCTTGGGTTCTCAATTTCATATTTAGATATTTAATTTAATAATGGAAACCGGGCCAATATTTTGGTCGAAAACGATATCCCAAACAACAGTGTGTCTAATTGGGACCTTCCATTGGGATTTCTCCCATAATTATTTGAACGGGTCATTTGGGCCGTCCAACATAAATGGCGCTAGAAGGAGGGCCATAGAACTGAATGGTTGCAAATAAAAGAACAAACCCTTCTTGTTCTATTATGTAAGTAAATACTTCCTTGTCTAGTTATTACCATCAATCTTTTTCTGATCATGTTTCTCTTTCCTCATTGTATTTTGTGAGCACACCAACTCAAACCAATGCTCAGCATGCTACCACTCATTCTAAATCTACTTTTGCTTCACTGCAACCCCGCATATTAACCATCCCATATATTGATATCATTCTTAGGCAGTCCCATGAGTATGTAGACCATGTATTGACTAGAGAATGGAGCAGACATATAGGATGGCCTCCCATTGACTATTCAGTACTCAAGTTTAGGGGAATACTCAAAAATAATATCCATTATTTATCGACCCTTTCACATATCAAGAAAATCTTGTTGTTGGAACCCCAGAATATCATTTGCCCCGAGATACATCATATTTTGTCAAGACTTCCTATTTCATAATTGAACATTTATTGCTTGTTGGTGGTGCCTATTGTATACCTCCCTCTCCTACTGAATCCCCACCTTATATACCAAGAAACGAGTGAGGGGAGGGCTATCAAGAGGAATAAGAACACGAGAGTGAACCAAAAAACAACCCATTATAGATTATCTTGTATCACCCTCCAAATATGGTCAGGGCGGATGTGAATCAAAATCCCCTACCCTGAAATCCTTGTATTATTCCTGATGTAGTCATCGTACCAAGGATACTTCATGACATGTATAAACACCCTAAGAAATTCTTTTCAAATTTTGACCTTAACCAAAAGGATTTTGGTGAAGACCATGTAAAGAAATTCTTGCTTTCTATAAGACTACAAAATATTTGGCATGAGGGTGTTGTTTATCGGTTGTTTCCCCTTACCTTTGAGTATAAATCTTCGACATGGTTCTTGTCTCTAGAAGAAGCATCCATTACTATTTGTAGAACTTTCGAGACCATTTTTCTTAGGAACTTTGGGAAAAAAAAACACCAGCAACTTTATTGCTAGAACTATCAATAATTAACATGGATTATAAGGAGTTGGTCAATGACTACAATCAATGCTTCCTTACCCAATTGAAATGAATCCCACAAGCCTCTAAACATGTTGAAGACATTTCCATTGAATTCTACACCTCTTGTTTTCCCATGTCTATGGCGATGTTTGTTAAGAATGTTGAGAAAACCACCCTCAAAGAATCTTTTTAGGAAGTTGTTTAAGTTCGAAAATAACATGTTGAGTTTAAAATAGAATCATGGGGTAGAACCATCAAAATAAAAGGGTAAATCCAAAGAAACTATGTCCAAACCCTCGGAAGAGAAGAAGTATTCTACTTCCATGGATGTGGAATCTCTCCATAGAATCGTTAAAAAACTCTCCAATGAATTGATAGATTTGAAGAAGATTGGTGGAGAAGGATATTCAAACCCAAATAAACTTTTTAGACTTCCTCCCATGAAATATAAGAGTACTCCCCCTACCAATAAAACTAATCCTTCCTAGGGAGATGAGATTAATATAGAATATATCGTTCAAGGTTTACATACTTGGGCAACATGAAATATGACTGAGGTCAAGTATGAAGGAGAGGAAAATCATGAGCAACAAGAAAAATCTCAGGAATCTCAAGGAACATAAGAGAATCCAGTAAATTCATTTTGGGATATCACTTATGGTGGAGAGGAGGAAGAAAAAGAGGAAATACACATGTCCCAAAATGTTGTAACTACTAGAAGTTTGAGCAAGAACACTTCATCTAATACCCAAAACACTTTAAATCCTCCTACAACTACCACTTCCAATGTAACCAAGTAAACCTCATCTCCTTCCAACCTGACTGCTCCCAACCTGTCTAAAATGAAACCCTCCAACCAAAAAGATAGCAATCAAATGCCTAAGAGAAATGCTCCTTCCATTTCCCTAGAAAAATTGGAATATGATTTCTTGGAAGATTTGAATAAAACTAAAGCCAATATTTCCCTATTTGAACTCATGAAACTCCCTGAGATTCAAGAAAATTATATTTAAACTCTACAAGGAAATACTTCCAATGGCACTAAAGAAGTCATTGCAGGGACAAAGAAGGGAACAACCAAATCTATCCTATCCAACAACAACACTCCATCCAAGAGTCAAGTGGCCACAAATGCATCCTTAACTAGACAAAGGTCAAGATCTACTACCCTCCTTTCCTAATTACATTTGAAATATTTAATAGGAATGTTCATAATTGCATGTTAGACTAGGGGGATTCCTCTAATGTAATTCCCCTTAAATTATGTGAGAAGCTTAATGTCAAGCCTGAAGCACCTGATATTCAGATTGTTCAGTTAGACAGAACTCGAGTCAAAGTAATTGGGGAAATAAAGAATGTTTTAATCATGATGTATGCTAATACTAAAATTCATGAGATTATTGATATCATTGTGGTAGACATACCTAATAATTATGGCATTCTTTTGAGAAGAGATTGGTCTGCTATGTTGAATGGATATTTTCTACTGATTTGTAACACCCCCATCCACCTATTGGGAAATATTACTTGAAAAATTTCTCTAGTCATAAGATCTGATACCATATTACCAATAATTCCACTTAAATTTCTTCTGACACAACTACGACATTAATTACAAACATATTAAAACTTTGCAATGCATGATTAAGTACATTTTTTAAACAGATTTATACACAATTCATGATAGAATTATACACACACCATAAATAACATAAACCCATGAAAACAATTGCATAAATATAATTGAAAACATGATTTTGAACACACAACTCACACTTATATTTTGAAATAAAAGGAACCAACTGCCGGCAGACCTTCCAAGTTCCTCCCAACCTTACACTGCATTATTCATAAATCTCAACAATGGGTCACCACCGAGCTAGGGCTTAACTCCACTTGGGAAAGGGTTCTGAACCAGGATAAAGTATCTCACTCTATAGGAATTTAGTCACGGGTAGATCATACACGGGTGACTCAATTGCAGGAAAGTCCATCACATATGTCAATTCACACTAACAACCAACAGTCTCTCATTCCCCACATGCATGTCCCACCCTAGGAGGTGTGCCCCTTCTCTACTCAACATTCCTTCGATTGCCCCACTTCCCTTCTAGGAAGAAAAGGGAAAAAAAATCCCACTTCACTTCACTTCCCTTCGATTGCTTCAGCAACAGGCCAGACAAGAAGTCTCAAAGCCATGTCGCTGCAATTTGACACCTAATTGGGAAAAAAATCCCAGCAATTCTCTCACCTAGAGAGAATGAAATCTTCCATAGGCTTAACAACCCACCCCTTCAATCCAACGTTGCACGGGCCTGACAACCTTCCTCTTCAATTATGTCATACACAATTATCTACGACAATATTCAACATACTGATCACAGTAACAATCGTCTCATGACAACATCAACGAGATCACTCACAGAACAGTCGGGTCATGACAGAACAATCCACTCAATGGAAGAACAGTCGGTTCCCTCCCCCATGTGATTGTCTAATTGAATGAATGATTGAGTTCTCGAATGGACTAAGTCTGAACCATTTGACTGCATGTTCCCAAATTGACACCTGTCGGGTTGAGAACTGCCTTTTATCCACAACATATTCCCAACTTGACACTTGTCATGTTGAGAACTGCTTTTATCCACTTGTCCCCTCCCCAGGATTTATGACATAATATTATATCCTTACTTTATACTTTTTAAGAAATATTAATAAATTATTCCTTTTTGGCTTTAAGCCCCTTTAACCCAGCCCCCTTGACCTCAATTAGTGGAGTTTAATTCCCCAAAACTTTTTTACATGGTCGGTCTGCCATAGGGATGTATTTTTCATTAAATTTCATTTGATTACATTTACATCGTAGTATATAAGTATCGATCCTTTGTATCCAGGCTCACGAGCCTCAAAAACAAAAAAACTCGCGCACTAAACTAGTGTGTGCAAAAGTTCTGGGATGTGTTCACCCTTTCATCAGTGTGCCACCCTCATGCCCTTACACAGGTGCATGTTACATCATGAATTATATACAAAAGTCTTCACAGGTCTTCAAAACCTGCGCACTAAGCCAGTGCACATTGAAACCAGGTTTGCTCGCATATTCCTTTAGTGTGCCATCCTTTCTTGCTAATACTTGCATGTGTTGCATTCATTAAGTTGTTTCACTTTCAGTGCCCCATTCTTGTGTGCTTACATAGGTGCATGCCAAAACATTAAATTTCGTGTTGTATCATTTTATAACTATGCCCACTCCTTTGATGTGAGATCCCCATGCACTAACTTAATGCGTGTAGAATCAAACCAACAAACTTATTACTTCATCTCACCAGATTATAAGTAAAGTAAAATTACATTGATATTTACACATGGGGAGTGGCCTAGGGGTATTACAAATTGGTCACATTTATGGCTTCCTTTCAATCGAAAACTTAATCAAAGAAGAATTGATAGAGAAATATATATAAATCATGTGGTTACTAATTTCAATGACCCAAATGAACCTGTGATGTTTAATAATTCAATTTTGGGCAATTATTCATATGACAGTTTTTGGGAATTACACATATGAAATATATTCTTTTGCAGAATCAAACACACAATATGAAATCCTTCATTGCACTCAGATTGTTGAGACAAACTCTGACATAGTAAATCAAACTAACATTACTTCTAGTGTACAGTATAACATAATATCCAAGGATAGATTAGAGATACTTACTAACTCCATTAACCCCAACAATTCAAAAAAATGAAAATATGAAATCAACTATTGAAACAAAAAAAGGGGATCCTAGTATGTGGATGTTATTTTCTTATGGATCCAAGTATCTGGAAGGTGCATGTGTTGGATACATACTCAAATATCCAGGAGGAAATAAAACATTAATTTCATGTAGAATTGAGTTCCAATGCAAAAAAAATACTATCGAATATGAAGCCTTGCTACAAAGATTCAGAAAGGTAATGGACTTGAAAGAAAATAAAATTAAGGTATTTGGTGAGTTAGAAATTGTTATAAGGTAGGTAAGGAATACCATACATTGTCTTTCAAGTCATATTAAACATTACCAACAAGAGGTATGTGAACTAATCCAATATTTCAATACATTTAATATCATTCCTATTCCTTGTTAGTTGAACTGTGATGTTGACTTACTTTCTAATGTTGCATCTAGATTAATATTGTTGGAAGGATTAATGCCTGATACCTTTTCTATTGAAATTTTGTATAATCCCTCAATTCTCGACTACATAACCAACTAGAGAGTCTTCGATGATCACCAATAGATTATTAACTTTCTACACCAAAAAGACACATTCAAAGACTCTATTATAGATGAAGGTC
>ML776588.1:1269410-1281367 GCA_009831015.1 Picea engelmannii | reverse complement strand
AACAACATAGAAAAGTTAGTGTGTATAGAAAATATAAAAATCTCGATAAGAAATATTACTAAAATTCATGACATACTGATTATTACAGAGAATACATTAAATATTGAATCCTCTTACCAAGGGACAATATTCATAACCCCCTTTGTTGTGCCCCTTCTCCCTACAATGTTTTTGGGTTGTTGTTATTAAAAGTATTCTATTTTGAAAGCCTCTGCAATCATAGCAAGGGCAATAACATTTTCCATCGCCCCTTGCCTCTAATGCCGCTCTTAACCAAGCAAGCTTCCTATCATTTTCGTTCATTGTGACAAATCCTTGTCCTGACAAGTAATTGTCTTGCCTACACCATACCAAACATTAAGTTGTCAATTTTTTAAATTTTAGCTACTCCTTTCGATTATGATATGTTTATTTACAGTGACCTACATATTTATAATAAGGTCAACATCTTTATAATAAGGTGATCATATGTGTAGAGGATCAACATCATGACAACATAGATAACATCTTTATAATAAGGTCATATGTGTACAAATGTTTTCTTTATATAATAACGACATATATACCTAACATAAGTTTAGGGTTAGTGTTTATGTATCTTATTAGTCCCTGCTAAAGCAGGGAATATATCAATCAATTACTATCATTTCACCAATCAGGGTTGAGTTTCAAGAGCAATTCCATATCTTTATCAATGAAAAGAGAGAGAGATTATAGCTACAATTGAAGGGAAAAGGGTATGTGGATTCCATAAACCTATAATATTATGGAATCCACATACCCTTTTCCATAGAAAATACTAACTAGATCCAAAAACCAAAGACATAAAATATGGTACTACACATATTATAATATATTATCAAGGAAAAACAAGCTAAATTCAATTTGGACATTTGAAAAAAAAATTACAAGTTAAATGAGTACATCAATACAAAATAACATACTAACCTTGAAAGCTCAAAATCCAAGCTATGTAGATTGAGAATTGGATTTTTTCAACCGGTGGTGACGGAAAAAATAAACAGCTCAAACAAAATCCAAGAACAGTGTCGCAACTATAGCAATTGTGTCGCAAAGTCTCTTAAAGTCACGTATATATAGATAAAATAGTCAACTAGTCGTTAACACCGACCAATGAGATAGGCAAAAATTTTGTCGCTATTGCCACGAAAGTTCGTCTCTATAGCGATAAAAATCTCGACTAGGTTAAATTAAGATTTTCGTCGATATTGTGACGAACTTTCATGGCAATATCCACGAAAATCCTGTCCTGTTTAAAAAAATGATGAAACTAGTGGAAGCATGGAAAATTTTCATGGAATAATCCGCCCATATGTAGTAGTGTAAGATGGGATTGTTGGTGATCTTTTTAAAATTGAGAAGATTCAATGAAGCCATATATGGTAGGTATTTTTTTCCTCCCATTGCGGTTGAGTGTCGAGAACCGATTCCTAATGAGGAAGGGCTACTGGATGGGTTGTTTTGGGCAGTGGCATCTAGCAAGGAGGGCCCAAGCAAGGCTAAGCCAAGTATCGCTGCACTTAGAGGTGACTAGGGAGGTCAAGTAGGCGAAGAAGTAAGATTAGGTATACCTTCCAATACTGGTGGGAGGATGAGCAAGCATCTAGAATGTCAGGGAGGAATTGGATCCCCTATGGTTCTAGACTAGCAAATGTGTGTGTGAGTTGTTAAGAGAATAGACAACTAACTAGTGATTTTTGAAAAATATATGGCCTACTTTAACAAATAAAAAAACTGAATGTGGTAAGTCCCAAATGGACACAACAAACATACATACATCATCTTAAAGTAAAATGTTTGGGTAGGATGGGTTATTTTTTACGTGGAGAAAAATATAAAAGAACGTTTCCTAAAGACCTGGCATCCTTCCTCTCAAATTCATTGGGCCTTCCAATAGCTTTTGATAATGGGGCATGAACCCACTGGAAGAAACACTAGTGAAGGTACAAAAGAATCGGTTATAATGAGGGGTAAATGGTGCATGACCAAGAGAAACTAGTGCCATTTCCCAATGGTCGTTCAAAATATGTCCTAGGTCCAGTTACAACCAACACCTACCACCTCTAACAAAATCCTAGTATTTGTCCACTAGGTTACCTGCTTCAAGTGTTGGCAAGGAACTCTCAGCCTCAAAAAGTGGTCATGGGCCGGGAAACCTCACAAGAGATGGATGGCTCAAGAAGGCTCATGCGGAACAACTGGACCTAAGTTGTTTCCCCTTCATGGGTGTCTCATTGCCTTGGTGTATCACACTTGAGATGAAGGATTTTAAATACCCTAATAAGTCAACTTTTATGTTTCCAATGAAAAGTGATAACGAGGGGTTATTTGGATGCCTAACCCTGAAATCCTAGCCTGAACTAAAATTCTGGTTTGTGACCTCGCAAGGGACGGTTTTAGTAGGTTCTTTAGAGTTGTATTTTTAAAATTTTGGGATTGGGGTCATAGGCCAATCCATTAGGACTCCTCGGTTGTTTAGATTCTCCTAGATTTCTTTGAGACACAAGGAGAAGAGCATACTAGAAAAAGGTGAACTTTGGATACCTTAATGTGTGTGAATGTGATGATGAGCAAGTGTGAAGTGTGCAAATGTTAATGTGTGAAATTGGAGTATGTGGGCATTGTGGGGCCCTTAAAACTTCATAATTAAACACTAAGTGTTATTTGAAACGTTGTGAAACTTTAAATGACTTGAATTTAAACGAGCCCTAAATTGTCAAGACATGGACAGGTGGGATTCTTTCATAACCTTTAACTCCCTAACTATTTATTTAAAAATCCAAAACTCCCCTATATTGTGAAAATATGAGGACATATTGGGTCCTTTTAACACTTTAAATTCCCTAGTGTTGATACTTTGCAAATAGACAAGAAATATGTGCACATGTATGGGTGATTTACTTTCCAAGTTTTGGTTTTAATTCCTATGTGTTTTGAAATAAACATGGATATGGAGAAATCCTTTAGAAATTTTATAATTCACCAAGATCACTCAAGAGAGTGCGAGGTGAAGAGTATACTCATGGTAGAAAATAGAATCTCCTAGTCCCAAAAAATGATTGATGAAAGCAAAAATTCAAACTAACAAAGTTCACGTGCTTCAGGAGGCCATCCAAGTGGTAATGAAAAAGAAAACTTGGTTCTTTTTATGTCCTCTACCAACCTAATTTAGCTATCCTCTATGCAAGAATGAACTTTAAAGAAAATTTTTGTTGATTAGAAAGTGTAATTAATTTAACTCTTAACCCCTATTGATAGGTTGGAGTGAAAAACATCAACGGCCTAAGGAGAAGGAGGATCTGTGTGAGTCACAGTGATGACAGATGCATTGATGGATGCAAATTGTGTAGATAGAAAACATCATGACAGGAGAGACTTGTGTGGCTCTACATGTCTATTCTTTTAAAAGTCACACAATGTGTGGCACCGCAGATGGAAAATTTCCGCACAATTTCCCACAATGATGGGGGCCTAAAAGCTTGGTTTAAACTCGTGATAGCCCAGTTTTGCAACCTACAACATAATAACAATAAGAGAAGGGGCTCAAGTGGCCTAAGGGAGAAGAATTTTGACTTAGAAAACTAGTGGAATCATTATTTTGTTTTGTCTTATTCATCACTTGGGTGAACAAAAAGAGACAATTAAGTGTTAATTAGGAAGAATTAACACCACAATTAGTATGTTAGAATGAAACCAAATTCACAAAACATCCATGTATAAGAAATAAACAAAAGAAATAATAAAGATAACAAATATGGGAAAAAATAGAAAATAAACATGAAAGAATTGTATACCAATGGAAAAGACCAAGTTGATAATGTTGTGGATGATCGGGATCAGAAAGTGGGCTCTCCTTCTCCTCCTTGGGAGGGTCCTTTTTTGTCCCTTGTAACATTTTTCTCTCACTGATTGAACAAGAAGATGCACAAATATCGCCATGGGGAGAGGTTCAATGGACTAGCTTAGTACCATGGATGTATGAATGAGACCTTGGGAAAAGAGGATTCTCCAAATTCATTCAAATAAAATAACAATGCTTTTTCTTATGTATTTTTTATGCATACACATGGCCTCCTTTTATAGGCTTTGATCAATCTCAGAAGAAACTAGTTCCAAATGGGAAAGAGGTGCCACACGGGTGTGTCTTCCCATGTCTGAGTGGACATGGAACCACTTAGGGTACCAAACGTGAATGCTAAGGAGCTTGAGGCCTCTTGGCCCCTCAACTTGAGAGTACTCATGATGGGATTTTTTTCCTCATTGTGTTGAATGTGGTTGAAACTTCATTTCTAGTTAATGTGCATACCTTTCAAAGGAACAATTGTACATGCACATGTAGATTGCACTGAATCCACATTGTTGGATCACACAGATAAATTAAAAACCCACTTTACATAGTTTGTTTCTCTGGTGGGTGTAGTGTATTAAAGTGATGAGTATGCATTTTTGTGTATTGAACTAATGACCCTTCTCGTAATCACCTCTATATATTTTCTTGAGATATTTTTAGGTGATAACATATGCATTAAAAAAAATTAGTCATGACATTATTTATAATCTAAACACCAAAAAAATTTAGCAATTTTGATTTATTTTAAGCGACTTTGTTATAAATTACTAACATAAAATACTAATATAGTTTATGGATAAACACATATGACTAATCAATGAAATATAAGAGATATTATTTTTGGGATTATCTGTGTAGCACAAATCATTAATTTATGACACATATAATGAATATTAGTCGCAATTGACCAATTTCTCATGATTTTGAATAGTCCACTTAGAACTCATTGCATGGGGTGAAAAAGTGGGATTGAAACTAGCGAAATGAATCACATAGCACCAATAATCACCTCCAGGCTTTCACCCTATAACCAGGACTTCCCAGGAGGTCACCCATCCCAAGACTCCTCTGGACCATTCATGCTTAACTGTGGATTTTTCCCCATAATCAAACTCACTTAGCTTGCTACCCCATTCGCAAAATGTTAGCAAGTATTGTGCCTTGTGAACTATTCAATTAGATCTCCCTTGACTTTTTTATTTAAGCATTGAGGGGCTTATGCAGTCCAACATATGAGATATTATTTTCAATATTATCTATGTAAATTAGGTCATTAATATATGACCCATATAATGAGTATTAGTCACAACTAACCAATTTCTCATGATTTTGAATAGTCCACTTAGAAATCATTGCATTGGGTGATGCTCATAGGGGTGATTAAGTGGGATTGAAACTAGCGAAATGAATCACATAGAATCAATAATCACCTCTGGGGATTGCACCCAAAAACCAAGACATCTCGGGAGGTCACCCATCCCAAGACACCTTTTGGCTCAAGCACACTTAACTATGGACTTTCCTCACACTCAATCCCACTTAACTTGTTACCCTATTTTAAAAACCTTAGCAAGTATCGTTCTTTATAAACTATTCAATTAGAGATCCCTCAAGTCTTTTATTTAAGCATTGAGGGGTTTCCAAAGTCCAACATATGATATATTATTTTTGGGATTATATGCATAGAGTAAGTCATTGATCCATGACCCATATCATGAATATTAATTGCAACTGATTGATTTCGCATGATTTTGAATAACCCACTTAGAACTCATTTGAGGTGATTCCCATAGGGGTGAAGAAGTGGGATTGAAAATAGTGAAATGAATCGCATAGCATCAATCATCACCTCTGGGGATTGCACATGATAACCGAAATACCTAGGAGGTCACCCATCCCAAGACTTCTCTGGTTCAAGCGTGATTAACTATGGAGTTTTCCCCACAATCAAGGACACTTAACTTGCTACACCATTTGCAAAACCTTATCAAGTATTATACCTTATGAACTATTCAGATCTTCATTGACTCTTTTATTTAAGCATTGAGGGGCTTTCCCAGTCCAACATATGAGATATTATTTTCATATATTAAGTCATTAATCTATGGCTTGCATCATGAGTATTAGTCACAACTGACCAATTTCTCATGATTTTGAATAGTCCACTTAGAACTCATTTCATTGAGTGATTCTCACAAGGGTGAAGAATGGGATTGAAACTAGAAAAATGAATCGCATGGCATCAATCATAAACTCTATGGCCTGCACCTAGTAACCAAGACTTTCCGAGAGGTCACCCATCCCAAGAATCTAGATCAAGTACACTTAATTGTGGATTATTTCCCACAATCAAGCCCACTTAGCTTGTTATTCCATTTGCAAAACATTAGCAAGTATTGTGCCTTATGAAATATTCAGTTAGAGCTCCCTTGATTCTTTTATTGAAGCATTGAGAGG
This sequence comes from Picea engelmannii, assembly GCA_009831015.1. Lineage (NCBI taxonomy): Eukaryota > Viridiplantae > Streptophyta > Pinopsida > Pinales > Pinaceae > Picea > Picea engelmannii. The sequence goes on along the minus strand of ML776588.1, from coordinate 1,275,039 downwards.
ATTCTACAATCCAACATATAAGATATTATTTTCTGGATTATCTGTGTAGAGTAAGTCATTAATCTATGGCCCATATCATGAATATTAATCACAATTGATCGATTTCTCATGATTTTGAATAGTTCACTTAGACCTGATTGTATTGGGTGATTCTCACAAGGGTGAAGAAGTGGGATTGGAACTAACGAAATGAATCACATAGCATCAATCATCACCTTTAGGGCTTGCACCATTAACTAGGACTAATATAATTATGTAGTATAAATTTAGCTCTAGTAGTATAATCATTTTAATGTATTGTCATGTTAATTAGGATTGTTCATTTTTAATTAATTTTTGTAGCACTACAAAGAGAGCACCTTCTTGTGGAGTTTTTTACGGAACCTCCCCGAAAAACTCTTCCCTTAGTTGTTTATAGTGGAGGTTGTTAGTAGAGGTGGGTGATCGAAGGTTTTTTTTCAGTGCACCTTTATGGAACACATCCAACAATGTGCCTCTAAATATTATCGTAGTGGTTCTTAAATGTTCAAACACCATGTCACTGTTCATAGAGGAGGCAAGTTGCAGGAGGTTTTTGCAGAGGATTTTTTGTTGATGCGCCTTTAAGGAATATACACATTGAGGCTTTAATGAAAAATAACTCCCTGGGGCATCCATGCTCCAGTATAATTTCCATACTTTATAATAAAATTACATGCACTGAATAAATCACATCGATGTCATTGAACAACACATATCGATTGCCTAAATGTCTAATGACACATTGCGGTAGGGTAAATTAAAAAAATATATAAAACCAATTTTCATTGTTACAGTGCATCTTGTGCTTTCAATCTCTCAAGAAAGCATCGATGCCCACCTTTTTTCGGTGCACCTCTATGGAACATACGCCCCGAGGTACATCTAAAAACTACCGCACTGGTGCTTAAATGTTATAACACCCCGTCATTGTTCATAGAAGAGATGGGTCGTGAGAGGTTTTTGTGGTTGATTTTTAATCGATGTGCCTTTAAGGAATACACACATCAATCTGTTAATGAACAATAACGTCCCTATGCATCCATGTTCTAGTAGAACCACCATACTTTATAATAAAATTACCCGCACCGAATAAATCACACTGGTGTCGTTGAACCACACACCGGTATGCCTAGCTTTCTAAAGGCGCACCGAGGTAGGGTAAATAAATAAAAAATTACCAAACTGTTATTTATTGTTACAATGCATACCATGCTTTCAAAATCTCATGAAATCCCCGATGCTCATTTTTTTTCCTAAGACACCTTGTTTCCAGTGCTCTACACCGACTTGGATAGCTCCATTGTTGGATTCCACACATTTCCCAATTTTGGAAATTACCACAAATTTTCATTTCCTCTCAACAATTCAACCATGCCCTCTCAGGATAGAAAAAAGAAGGTAAATTATTTATTACCTTCCTATTGCATTTTAATCCAATCAAAATTACAATTTAGCTTGAAATTTGATATTTTTTTCAATTTTGCCCGATGTGCCTGAATGGTTTGACTTTCCCTGAAGCAGTGCATCTATATATGTCTACATTGGTGTCATTTAATCTAGTGCACTGTGATAAATTACTAAAAAAAAAGCAATGTGTCCTCCAGAACTCCCTGACACCGATGCAAAATGGGATTATACCCACACCGGTGCATTACACTTCATTAATGACACCGCTAAGTCAACAATATATAAAATTTAACCTAGCAGTGCACCAAGTTTAAATGATCGCTTGGGGACATACCCGAAACAAAACTCCCCAGAGAGTCAATGTTTAAATGCATCTCCATGCATTATAATAAAATTATATTCACTAAATAAATCACACTAGTGTTGTTGCATATTATGCCCTAGTGTACCTAAATGTCCAAAAGCGCACCAAAGTAGGGTAAATTAAAAAAAAAAATTACCAAACCAATTTTCATTGTTACAGTGCATCTCGTGCTTCCAAACTCTCAAGTAAGCATCGATGCTCACCTTTTTTCCTAAGACACTCTATGTCCGATGCTCTACATCGACTTGAATAACTCAATTGTTGAATTCCACACATTTTCAAATTTTAGAAATTACCAAAAATTTTCATTTCATCTCAAAGGTGAAAATATGTGTCCTTAGGACAAAAGAGAACAAGCAAATTATTTATTACCTTCCTATTTTCATTTTTATCCATTCAAAATTATAATTTAGTTTGAAATTTGTGATTTTTTTCAATTTCGCGCGGTGCACATAAACGGTTTGACTTACCCTAAAGAAATGCATATCGTGTTAAATAAACAGTGACCATTACCGCAAGTGTGCCACATAAATTTATGCATCGATGGCATTCACTAAAGTTCACCATGATAAGTTATTAGAAACAAAGCGGAACCCTTCAAAATGCCCTGAAACTGAGGCACAATGGACTTCTACCTACACTAGCACATATCGCTTCATTAACCGCATCGCTAGCTCAACAATATATAAAATTTAACCTAACGGTGCACCAATGATAACCAACAACACCGGTGTGTACCCGAAGAAATAACTCCCTGACGCATCAATGTTCAAACACACTTCCATACTTTATTAAAAACATACACTCACCGAATAAATCGGTCCAGTGTTGTTTAACATTACACACCACTATAATTCACTTAACTAACTACACCGCTAACATAAAAATTTATAAAATTTAACATAGGGTGCAACCATTGTAATCCAATGCACCTGTACTATATACAAAAATACACTGAGATATATATTGCCCAATTTTTCATAGCGGGGTGTCTCATTAGATGCCTCATTCTCGATGCTCTCTCCTTTACAATGCAGTGCATCCTTTAGAAATCCATGAAATTGGAACACAATGGGATTCTATCCACACCGACAAATTTCACTTCATTAATCGCATTGTTGGCTAACCGTTATGTGAAAATTTAACCTAGCGGTGCACCAATTTTAACCAACCGCACTAGTACACATAACGCTCTCACATATCAATGTTCAAATGCACCACCATACTTCATACAAAATACACTCACCGAACAAATTTCATCAGTGTCATTTGACATTACCCACCCGTGCACTTCACTTAACTAGTGACATCACCAACATAATGATTTATAAAATTTAATGTAGTTGTGCAACCATTGTAATCCAATGTAGCAGTATTGTATACAGAAACAAAACATGACATATACTTCCCGAATTTTTATAGAGGGGAGTCCCATTAGATGCCTCATTCCCAATGCTCTATCCTTTACAACACACCAAGGTACAAAATTTCAATGCTCCACTATCACGGTGGTGCCAATGCGTTAATAGTAACATGTTGCACTGCTTCAATTATGATAATGAAATTTAGCTTAACGATGCCCATTAGTCCACCAAACGCACCGGTGTTGTAAGGATAACGCCACCAGTAGAAAACATGATGGTTCTCTAGTAGGCATGGTGTGCCAGTTCATTCAATTTAACAAAGGGCACAATGGACTTATGCACTATAAATTTTGGCGTTGTGGTGTGCCTTTGTTAACGAGATGAACTGATGTTGTTAAAAGCATTGCTTCGGTGCAGATAGTCTTATGTCATGCACCGCTCAATGGTGTTCTTTTTTTGAGATAGTGCATCGAATACGGGGTGTATGAACTATTGGGGGCGCACTGGTTTATTTTAAATATTTTTTTGCAAAAAAAGAAAAAAAAATGGATTTTTTTAAATAGATGTCATTTATACATGTTTTTGTTTGATAATTTCAATTTATTTTCTCTTTATATATGTGCATAACAATATTTTTATGTGAATCAGAGACGACGATGATGAGATCAGGAGGAGGTGGGGCGACGACGGGTCACGATGTATGCTTTTATGCATCAGTGGGAGTCCAAGGAGAGGGATAAGGAGGCTTATCCTCACCCTATTTCACAGTATACACATGACCTTTTGATGGATATTGGACTCTTGAAGTTTTATCATGAGGGGGGACTCTGCATTGTTATAACAGTTGATCTGTGTAACGACCTCCTCGTTACGACAACAACTCTAATAACAGGTGCAAATTTTTTCTTTGTGTTTAAGGTGTGTGCGCGCGTGTAGGAGTAACAGACACACTTGACTCTACGTCGCCACTCGACAACCATCAATATGCAACCACGATGTTCATCACAATGAAGACTGAAGGCCCACAATGAGTAACTGCAAGCAATAAACGACAGTAGACGCAAGGAGCCCGACGCAATTATTTAACGACATACAGGGTTATGCACAGTACGAACACAGAGGGAAGAATCCATAGTAGCAGGTCTTACTATTTCTGCACAGGAAAGCAGGGCGTTTAATCTTAGTTCTCTGCTCCAGAGAGAGAAGGTCATATAGGCTCCTAGCTAACTGCTCAGGCAGAAACTAGTAAACTCCGTCAGGTGTGTCGCAAGAGTGGAAACCCTCCCTTTAAAGGGCCTGAGATTCTTGATACGGCACAGGATTCTTTGCATGAAATAATCACACCCAGACATATCTCCTAAGGCTACCTGGGGGTGTTTACATCCCGCCCGACACAAGCAGACCAAGCAATGAAATGATTACAACCAAGTACAATAAGGGTTAAAGAATGACAATCCTCATAGGAAAGCGGAAGCCAAATACAACCTCATCAACTACCCAACCGGTAATCCTGGCTAAGGGTCAAAATCCAAGATCTAAATGGACGATAAATACCGATCATTGAACTAGTCTAAGTTTATTGTAGTCTTACATCCTGATGGCAGGTCATAATCAATTTGTCGATTACAACCTTATGATAGTGTTCAAGTCGTTTAAAAACTCAAATAATTTAACATGTAAACCTTCATTTAGCATTAAGAATCGATCTACCTTAAGGGTTAACAATTTAACAACAAGATATCGAGTTGTAATAACTAAACAAAACCCATCTTTATAAATGCATAAAAAGAATAAACCCCTTCTTAAAAATGAAAGACTACATCCCTACTTTTTCATAAATAAATGGAGGAATTAAACCCTTCTTAAACGATTAATAAAAGAATACCTCCTTCCATTAAATAAGTTTAAACCCCTTCTTAACTGCTTAATAAAAGAATACCTCTTTTCATTCAATGAATAGAAGGAAAAAAAACCCTTCTTAAAAGATTTAATAAAAGAATACCTCTTCCCTTTAAATAAATAATTAAAAGAAAAACCCTTCTTAAATTATTAAATAAAAGAATACCTCCTTTCATTAAATAAGAATAAAACCCTTCTTAACTGCTTCATAAAAGAATGCCTCTTTTCATTCAATAAATAGAAGGAAGAAAAACCCTTCTTAAAAGATTAAATAAAAGAATACCTCTTTTCTTTAAATAAATAATTAAAAGAAAACCCTTCTTAAATGATTAAATAAAAGAATACCTCTTTTCTTTAATAAATAATTAAAAGAAAACCCCTTATCATTGTCATTCATTCTACCACCATTTAATTAGCAGTTAAATAACCTCCAATCACATAACCCTGCAATTACTTGACAACTAGATAATTAGTATTTAAATAACGATGAAATAGCAATTTAAATGATTATCATTACAATAAATGTCTTGCAGTCAACTAACAATTTAATAAAACTTAAAGGATCGTGGGGAAT
>ML776588.1:1241419-1257631 GCA_009831015.1 Picea engelmannii | reverse complement strand
AATTTGTTTATAATATATATATATATATATATATATATATATATATATATATATATATATATATATATATATTATTTTATTTTTCCTATTTACATGCATGTTATTCATCATTTTAATTTATCATCATCCATCCTTTTAATTTATCATTAATATATATATAGAGTTTAATGAGAGATTAAAGTGATGACAAACATGTATATGGGAAATGTAGATGTACAACATAAAAGAGGAATAATGAGAAATTAAGGTGAGGGATGGTGATTTAATAATGTGAAATGGACATGTAAAAGGGAAATGGATACTGGGAGATTAAGGGGATGGAAGATAGTTTAATAATGTAGACAGGGATAATGAGAGGATAAGGGTCTTAGTTTGTTTTTGGAAATTTATTTATGTTATACTACATAGGTGATGTCATTCTTCCACAAGTTAGGAATTAATTTCTTCTTTGTAAAATTTTAAAACTATTAGATTTACTTTAAATATTACCCTCGTCATCGCCCCAAGAATTTTCTGAAGACCCAACTATTACTTAGGTGGGTTTTTGTTTAATTTGTTATTTGTATTCCAGGGTCTGTTCTTAAGGTTAGACTAAAATTTTACCCTAAAAGTTTTAGACTTAGTACTTAGATTCTGAACTAGGCGAAACTGGGTTAGGGAAGTTGTTTAAGAATTTCTTAGGGCATTAATGTATTAGGGATATTTAGGTTTGTTTCCTTCATCCACATCAATGTGACGTGCCCTTCAGGATGCACCACGTGCTCCAAGGGTTCCACTCGCCTCGTTCGTTTCCTTTGCGCGATGTTCCCTTCAGGATGCACCACGTGCTCCAAGGCTTCCACTCGCTTCTTGTGTTTCCTTTGTGCGACGTGCCCTTCAGGATGTACCACGTGCTCCAAGGGTGCCACTCGCCAACTAGACTGATTGGTAGACATATATAACCCCTGGAGTCAACACTCCGCCAGGTGAACTTGTGGGAGACTAAGGGATCTAAGGAATAAGGCCCCCACCTTATTGCACGCCCCATAGAATCATCGTGAGTGACTGTCGCAGTCTTCCCTCACAGCATCGTGGATCCTCTCGAACTAGGTAATCGTTAACCTACAGTTCGAGCCACGACGAAAGTTCTAGTAGGCGGTGGCAGGGCTGATGTCCACCCCTCTCCCTCAACCTCTCTGGAATCGTGTGTGGCCCCTTTACTCCATATGTGAGTCTGGTCGGCAAGCTATCGTCAGCCTGCATCATCAACAATCGTGTCAGAACATGTCAACATCATATCAACAGATCAAAGAAATATCACAGTAAATAAATCAACCCAAATAGCACACTCCCTGACTCAATCCGGAGTCCAAGGGGGTTCCACCGATGCCTCTGCATCCTCAAGGTCCGAAACCCTGCACACTCAATAAAACTGAGTCAGCAACACCTGTCTACATCAAAGTAGTAAAAACATCATGTCATCTATCATAACGCATCATAATCAAGGATGAATAGTTTAACATCAGAAAGTCCATATCACTTGCGAGCAAGTGTCCTCAATAATAAGTTTTCTCAGTGCGTCAGAGCGGGATGTTACAATCTGTCACTAGGATCATGGGAGACAAGGGTTTAAGGTAGGTCCTGGTATGTGGTATCATCCCACGACAGAAGATGTATATTTCATTGCTGGGTTGTCTAGGAGGGGGGTGTGTTTTCCCTATTTCCTTTTGCTACCACCCAGTTCTATAGGAGAAACCCAGCTGGCATATGTCCAGAGATATGTCAGTTCAGATATTCCTTTAGCTTCAGAGTTCCAGGTTAAAGGTGGTCAACAGTGGATAGGTGAATTTGAGAAAGAGGATGTTAGGTGCATGTGTTATATGTTCTCATCACTGTCACAATATAGATCTGATGGGAAACACATTAGTTGCTCTATGTTGTATTATGTAGATAGTTTATTTTGGAATCCATGATTCATTAGGTGTGTGGATGTTTTTTTGAGACATTTTTTCCGTGCATTAGATAATTGTTGCTTAGTTTTGTCTCGATCGACATTCTTCACATTTGCATCTAAGTTGTATACACTATTTTTTGAGAGGGTTCATGCCACTTGGCCAGCAGTACCCTGCTTTCCTGCTAGGCCTATGTTTTATGCGTGTATGCACATGTAGGGGAAATTTATGCCCAAGAGGGGCCAGTCCGAGTACGTCATTTCTCCAGTGGGAAGGGAGATTATTGATTTATTATCTAGCAAGGACGATAATGTCCTCGATATTGTAGAGTACCCATATGAAAGAATAGATTGGAGAGGATGTCCAAACATCCGATTTATAGAAGATGAGAGAGGTAATATTATTATTAAGTTTTGATCAATCTATTTGCATATTTTTATGTCTTATTTAATGCACATGTAATTTATTGTAACATTTTGTTTCAATTATCTTATAGTATTATTTATTGTTTTACAGATATTGTCACATATGTTGGGGATGCGCCTCCCCAACAAGAGGATGAGGTGATGGAGGAGGCAGAGGATAAACCTCCATTAGTATAGAGACCCGACATGCCATGCAGGACAGATATGAGAGTCCAAATAGAGGTGACGGATGAACTATGTCGTGTTATGACTAGACACAGAGTGGTACCTGTACCCCCTAGAGACATATTATGAGTATAGGATATCTCTACTAAATCGGAGTGTTTTCCTCGTGACATGACGATATTGATGTGTCATATTGTTGGTGTCATCAACCTCATCGATAAGTTGAGGGTTGGTTCTCATGATCGCACTACATCTTGTTCATCAATAGAGTTATCCACATTCTCTACTCTACCACATCCTCCTCCTCCTCCTCTTGATTCTCCTCCACGTGAGTTGGCTACAACATATATCGATCATCCATCCATGTATAATCCACCTCCTCCTCATTAGTTTTTCCCTTCACATGTGTCTAAACCTGTATCAATGTCTAATCCTCTTCCTCCACCTCCTCCTCATCATTTTTTCCCTCCACACGTGTCTAAACTTGTATCAATGTCTTATCCTCTTCCTCCTCCACCTCCCCCTCTTCCTCTACTTGTGTCACCATCTGTCGATCATTTTCTTTCTCCTAGTCCACATGTGTCATCATCCACCAATCCCCCTCTTCCTCCTCTTCCTCCACATGTGTCAAAAGATTATGATGCTTTGGACAATATGATCACATCGCGTATTGTTGATGCACATATTCATGATATTGATATCTAGAGACACTTGATATTGCACTTATGCCAACAATTGTTTATGGGATTTTTTTTCTTAATATAGGCTCTACCTTTGGTAGCAGAGACACTAATGCACCTGTCTCTAGTGGTGGACCTAGCTAGTAGTGGTACTCATTGATATTTATACTGATTGTTTTATATTTGACTGGAAATCTATATATGACATGTTTATTGCATATTTTGTTGAGATGTATATTTGACATGTATATTCATATGTATATCGTTCATGTATATTATGTTCTTCATGTAATGTTGTGGTTGTTGTTGGTGTTTGATTTATAAAATTTAATATGAGTATGTTTATGAATAACATTGTTAATGATTTTTTTGTTTTAAGTGAAATTTGATATGTGTCACTCATTTAAATTTATAGTTGTCATATAATGTATAACTTTACTTTTATGAAAGCATTTAATTTGGATCGTGATTGCAAAAAGTTACAACCATTAATGCCATATAATGTTTAACCGTTGTTCAAGGTGAATTATGTTTTGTCCGACAAGATACAATATGTTGATTAAATGTGTTTAGAAACAAAAATAATTAAATATGATGAATGAAATGATTGGGATTTGAATATTTATGTCTTTTTCATATATTATAATAATAACATTATAACATAATTATTCACTAATAACAATGTTGACGATGTAATAATAAAGTTACTTTTTTAGTTTTTATTATTCAAAGATTACAAGACAAAGTTATAATATAATTGTTTACTAAAATAACAATGATTATATTTTATTAATATTTAATTTTTCCAAAGATTTTATTAATTTATATTATCCAACTATTATAACATATGAAATTTATTCAATTACATTTAAAATAATAAATATAGAGAATAATAATACATTTTGATCTATACATTTTCGATGAAATGGTTTCATAATGTTTTACTCTAATACACACTATGAATCTTTTATTAAAAAATAATATCACCCAACATTTTATAATTAGTATTTTAAGGATTAGTAAAATTGACAAATGATTCTATACTTTTAGATAAGTATGAATCATTAAAATTTTCCTTAATTCTGACTAGGCTCTAGAAAAAGTCTCTTTTAGAATTTACATGTCCTTCCCATATTAACACTTATTTCAAGGAGAATGCGAAAACAATTATTAATATAATTTTATATGATTAGAAAACTGAAGGATGGACTGGAATAGGTGAAGGCCATGATAGTTGCACTAGTTAAGGTGGGGAATGTCATCAAAGTTTCTAATGCCAAGTACACCACAAGTATTGTAGATGTTGCACGAAGTTATTTTTTTTTTAATTGTCCTTAGAAGTTTCATCAAAGTAAGTATATATTTATTTGAGTATATGTCAAAAGTTAGAAACGAGCATAAAAATCTCAATTTAAACAAAAACTTTAATTTTTATCAACTGTTTACTTTTGTTTAAATTATGATTATGTGTTCTTTCTTTTGCTCATTAGCAAGTTTGACTATTTTGAATAATGGGTTTAATACTTCATCAAATAATATCTTGGTTAATTTTCCATTTTCATAAAATCATTTGGTGATAATAATTAATTAGATTTTTTTTTCATTTTGCATATCATTTCAAAATAATAATAATAATAATAATAATAATAAATAAATAAAGAATTTTCTATCATTTGTTTGATTTTGTAAAAAACCAAAATAAATATTTTTCTCTTCTCCATTAACTTGAAGCTTCTAGAATTTTAAGATCATATTTGAAAGGAAATTATAAACAATGTTTGTTTAGAACTTATAATCAGTTTAAATTCATTTTTTATTTTATTGTTCTAGATTTTGTTTTATTCACAATTTTTGGGTTATTAATTTAGGTTTCTTTTTGTTTCACAAGTTTCTATTATCAAATATTTGATACGGATCTGATCATGGATTGATTTTATTATCCAAATACCTTCAAGATGATTGATCCAAATATAATATTGGATTTCTACAAATAATTTTATGAGCAACAACAGATAACATTTGGAAAGGCGTTGGGATCAGACAGACGATTTTGCAGGACTGATTGTAACCAAACCGTGAGGAATTTGAAGAAACGGTTGAAAACACAGAACCCAAATAGAGTCATTTACCTTCCGCATAGAAAGTTTCCCAACCAAATGCACGATTTGAGAGATATTGATGTCTCTTTACAAGACAAATTTCAGGTGGCAAAAATTAATAGTGATGCCCAGACTATTCATTCATTGTATAAATATATGAGAAAGATCAGAGCCATAGGGATCCAAGAATTGGAGAGGAGGATTTATATCCTTTCTCTTTTGTATATTATTTCTTTTGTAAACATTTTTTATTTTCAAATGGAGTAACGGATGGTTGGAATCTTTGGGAGAATGGACGAGTATTTTCAAAGAAGAATATGGAATTCCAGGTTGCTTAATAGCTTTTGTCCTGTGAGTAAAATGGTTTTATTTTCATATAATATCTTCATATTCTTTGAATAATTGATTATGCATTGATTTAAATAGCTTTAGTTTTTTTTATCAATACATGGTTAATTGTTATCATTTATGTATTAATTTTTTCAATCTTTAAGAGTCTATTATCTTAAAAATTCTTCCAGGACTACAATATGCGCATGTGATTTTGAGAAAGAATATGGGAAAGCAATTCATCTTTGGCTTTAGACCTATGTGATGCTTATTCCATTTCGTTCTTTCATTACTGTTGTATTATGAGAACGTTATTATGGTTGATTTTAGCTTTAGCTTGTCATCATATGGTGTTTTCATACTATTAAATGTTATATGTTGTCCATAATTTCTTATTCCATTTTTTATGTGTGATCAATCGATCATTTGATTATTGTGGAATTTATTTCTAATGTTAAATGATGGATAATATCAATACTTAGAATTGAGTTTTCTTTCGTTCTTAAATATTGATTATCTTAAGATCACGTGATTTTTAATTAGTTGTCTTCTTGTTGTTATTAATTTACTCCAATATCAAAAACTTATTTGAATGTATTATGGAAGTGCTAGTATTGTTCTATTATAGGTTTTCCTTAACAACAGTACAGGCAGGAGCTCATACAACATAGAAAGATAATACCAGTTTCGTTGATCAGCTACAGATTATTTTGTGTGTTAAGTTGTTTATGAATGAAACAATGATTACATTAATTAGCTTTGACTGCTTTTGTGTCACTGTTTCAATCGTATTCATTTAGTATTTATTTGTTTAATATCTTTAAAAAAAAAAAAAAAAGTGTTGTTCATATTTAATTCATAAACTTTATCAAATAATCATTTTCGCAAGATTGCATGCAAACCTTGCAAATTGTATATAAATTGTTCATAATCATTTGTATATTCACATTCTTAGATAAATATTTGTAATTATTGTGTCAATTGTTAGAATCTTTTCTTTAGTTAGTTTATTTCATTTTTCTATCTTTAGGACCCTAGTTGGCTAATGGAACCATTAAACCCGTCAAAATAGGTTACACCAAACGGCTTGGGTTATTTAGACAACCTCGAACCGGATCTATTCTTCCAATTGAAGGACGATCATTTTCGTCCATCAACAAATGGCGCTAGAAGGAGGAACAAATAAATTTAATGATTAAATGTTTCACCCCTTAGCCTTTCATAACTCCAGATTTATAAATACTTCTTTTGTGTCATCTTGAAATGCACTAGAAGGCAGTCCAGATGGACAAGTTGGCCTTATAGGAGTCTTTGTTTCGAATTTAATTAATTTCCCATGGCTCCCCAAATCACCGTGTTGGAACATGCTTTCCACTTCTCATTACCTGATATTCTCAACGAGATAGTCTCTCTCTTTTCCAAACTCAGCTTTGATGGTGGGAGGGATGTATCTGCAAAAAACCATATTAACAAGTTTTGGTGTAAATGCATCAAGCATGATATTCCTGATTTAAAGGTTTTATGAAGATTGTTTTCTTTTACTTTTAGGCGTCGGATTAAACATTGATTTGATTATTTTCCCACATATCACATTATTGATTGGTTTCAATTTGTAGATGAATTTTTAGATGATTTTGAAAACTATGATTACAATCAATTATGTGAAGAATTTCATACTGTAATAATCAATGAAAATTCATCTCCATAAGGCTTTTCATTAAGAATCCATCATGTTCTCTGTAAATTTAATCTTGATGACATGTCATTTGTACTAAATCTCCACTATGATGCTTGCATTCCTTTCATCGAGTCATATTCAATCGCAAATGATGAATCAGCTACAAATCCTATCACTCAATTGCGAGAAGAATTTTGTTTACAGGATAAGAGGAATCCATCCAAAAATTTTCAACAAGCAAAGAAGGTAGAATCTATTGAAAATGTTCTTAGTGACAATCAAAATAGTTTTTCCTCTAAATCATTGCATATTTAGTGGTCGACCATCGTGAAAGAAGATTTGATATTGGGTGAAGGTGAATGTCCATATTCTTCTAACTCTTTCTCTAATCAGTACTTAAATTCAGTTATTCAAAAACACTTAGGTGATGAAAATGATCTTAAGTATTCTAACATTCCTATGAAATTGATTAGAGATATAAATTTGCAATTTGAAGAAGAAAACTTAAACCTTCATCCACAAATCATACCTTATCCACAGGAAAGATTAGATGTTTGTCATGAAAGTTTTGAATTATCTATCATACATGAGACAAATTCAGATGATCATATTATGTTGAAGAATTTATCACCAATACATAGTGAAAGTTTTAAGGAAAGTGAAGAAGAATGTCTTGAGAATACCATTGTTAAATATCATAGCTCAAGAGATTCTTTTCATGTGTTCATTTATGATTCCTTTTACTCTTTATATCCTGATCTCTTCTTAGATTCTGGTGGACTTGATACTTTACCCACAATATCTTACTCTTTGCTATCACAATCAAATCTTTTCGATATGCCAAAATTTGATGAAATTAATTCCAAACATAACATTTATGAAGTTGGATTTGATGCACTTTCACTTTTTTCACTCGAATGGAAAAATGACATGTTGCAAGATCATTTTACACGATTTATTTTTGAAAAATACAATGCACTTATCCTTATGGAGATCAAATATTCTACATTGCATATTCGTTGATTAGTTCGAATTTTAATATTTATGCTTCACATTTTGAAATGATGAATCTCATCAAAGGAATCGTTCAACCCAATAATCTAACTGATGTCATGAATCCTCTTATGATGTGTTCCCCATTGATATATCCATTTCATCAAAGCCATAGTTTTCATCCTAATTTTTATGACAGGATCTTAGAATGGCTTGAAGATTCGTATCTAAAAAATCTTCATAATAAAGATAAAGTTATGCTTGCTTTGTTTCTACCTAAATATCTAGGAAGAAAGCATTACATGATGTTTTTAGATCCTCCATGTGAAGAAATTGATGAACACTTAGAGAATTGTCGGGAGGATGGGGCATGTCGGCATTGGCTGACGGTTATGTCAGGTCCCCATAATATTGACAATTTTTTCAAACTTACTTACACTCTTACATGCCATTATGACTCATATCACGACCAGATTGCAAAATGGTTGTATGATTCATACATCAAGAAGTTTCAAAAGAATGGTAAGATCGTGCTTGTTTTGTTTTTAAAAGAATATATAAGAGGTAAGCATGACATTTTTTTTTTTTGTATCTGCAAATACTACATTCTTTTATTCTGATTTTCGACTTTCTATGCCTTGCAGGATTGAAGATGCTCTTGTGGTTGCATTGGAAATACGATTTTACTTAGCGTTTTGATTTATTTAGTAGTTTAGAGTAGGTTTAGGAGTAGGTTTCCTTTAGTTTTCTTTCTCAATATTTATTTGTGTAGTAATGCAGTTATGAACACAAGTGGGTACACCAAGAGAACCATAATACGAATGTTGTCAGGGAAGTCCACTTTAAATCTTTTTCTCTTTGCTTTTCGTTGAATATTTCTTTTCAAACATGCAGTATCATCATGAAAATTTTAAATGGAAAGTAAAGAGATAACTAAATTTGAACTATCAATTCAATCCTAACCCAAGGTGCCATGAGTAGGACTGCACTCATCTTAATAAGGATTTTTCTATTTTCTTTTAGTCTCGTTTATTTTTAATAATAATGTTTGGTCAAAGTAGCATATCATGCATCACTATCTTAAGAAAAGAACTTGTTCGCACATGTTATTTTATATGATTTAGTTCTTCCTTTATTTTACAGTGAGATGCTAGTGGATCCAAAAGCTCAAGTTCATCTTTGGCCAAAATCATTTCTTGAAAATTTTTCTTTTGTTGTTTTGATTTTTTGTACTTCTGATTTTGAATCAAATTAATAAAATTTGATTTGGTTTTTTGTGTGTTTTTTTTTGTTTTCTTTGATTGCTTTGAATGAGTTTTCTTCTTGTTTGTCTTTTTGAATCAATATTTTTCTGATCAAGGAGTGATTGTCAAATGAAGCATTCATTTTAAGACTTGTGTTTTTCAAGCAATTTGAAATAATTCAAAAGGTCCTGATATTAAGATATAGCTCAGACAATTGATTTTTAAGTCAATTGTCACTTTCATTTTGTCCTCAAATTATCTTTATCAGAGTATTACACCAGAGATGTGGTTTAAATATTTGAGAATTACGATGATATTTAAACTTTTTACGTCATCCATATTCTTAAGGAATCACTTTTAAGTGCTTCCCCATTCTCTAGATGACTTCTTAAAGGAAATCTAAAATCTCTAAACCATGATAAAACTTCCAGTTTTGAAAGAAAATAAATAAATTATTCACCTGTATTGCAATTAACCTCTAGTATCACTCTGCTCTCTTTGTCATCAATAAATCTATAATTGTATTATTATTTAAAAGTGGCATAAGAGGGTTGAAAGCACTTATGTGTGGGAAGTGTATGTAAACCTGTCGGGGTACTGAACAGGCTCGCTTGCAGCGGGTAAATGCACACATGATACCAAGACAACTTTGTCGAAGTACTGATCAGACCTACTAGCAACGAAGTAATGTCGGGTCGAGAGGTAGTAGGTATATGTTTTTAAATTAACTTTTATGGAAGTATACATCATGTGAATACAACTATTGGATGGGATTAAAACATTTGAGTGGGTTAAATGACATCCATGTCGAGGCTATCGACTCCTACTGACAGCAGTGGCTTTGTCAACAGTATTGAAGTTCTTTTATAAACATCGTGACTCTTTGGTTAAGACATTATTTCAGGTTATAATCCTCTGCAAAGAAAATTCTATTGTCTAGTTATAACATTGAGATTATCATAATACTATATGGTCTAAGAGTGAATTTATTTCAGGGAGCTTAATTCTTTTTTCAAGTCTTATTATTTTCTTCCTGAGATGAAATTTTACCAGATCAGAGATAACTGCTTCACCCAGTAAGTTTCCATTTGTTGGGCCCCAACAACTCCCCCTAAAATTTTACAAAATTTTAAGGGGCCCCATTAGAATCTTGATAATTATTATGAGCTACAGAATCAACATTTTCAAATAGTTCCATACTTTGGCTTGCTTTGAGACAAACTTAAGACATTCACTATAGTATGAGACATCCATTACAAGAGTATACATCAAAAGTTAGAAACGAGCATAAAAATCACAATTTAAACAAAAACGTTAATTTTTATCAACTGTTTACTTTCGTTTAAATTATGATTATGTGTTCTTTCTTTTGCTCATTAGCAAGTTTGACTATTTTGAATAATGGGTTCAATACTTCATCAAATAATATATTGGTTGATTTCTCATTTTCATAAAATCATTTGGTGATATTAATTAATTAAATTATTTTTTCATTTTGCATCTCATTTCAAAATAATAATAATAACAATAAATAAATAAATAAAGATTTTTTTATCATTTGTTTGATTTTGTAAAAAACCAAAAAAAATATTTTTCTCTTCTCCATTAACTTGAAGCTTCTAGAATTTTAAGATCATATTTGAAAGGAAATTATAAACAATGTTTGTTTAGAACTTATAATTAATTTAAATTCATTTTTTATTTTATTGTTCTAGATTTTGTTTTATTCACAATTTTTAGGTTATTAATTTAGGTTTATTTTTGTTTCACAAGTTTCTGTTATCAAATATTTGATACAGATCTGATCATGGATTGATTTTATTATCCAAATACGTTCAAGATGATTGATCCAAAAATAATATTGGATTGCTACAAATAATTTTATGAGCAACAACAAATAAAATTTGGAAATGCGTCAAGATCAGACAGACGATTTTGTAGCACTAATTGCAGCCAATCCGTGAGGAATTTGAAGAAATGGTTGAAAACCCAAAACCCAAATGGACCCATTTACCTTTCTCATAGAAATTTTCGCAAACAAATGCACGATTTGAGAGATATTGATGTCTCTTTACGAGACAAATTTCAGGTGGCGAAAATTAATAGTGATGCCCAGACTGTTCATTCATTGTATAAATATATGAGAAAGATCAGAGCCATAGGGATCCAAGAATTGGAGAGGATGATTTTTATCCTTTCTCTTTTGTATATTATTTCTTTTGTAAAATTTTTTTATTTTCAAATGGAGTAACGGATGGTTGGAATCTTTAGGAGAATAGACGAGTATTTTCAAAAAAGAATATGGAATTTCAGGTTGCTTAATAGCTTTTGTCATGTGAGTAAAATAGTTTTATTTTCATATAATATCTTCATATTCTTTGAATAATTGATTATGCATTGATTTAAATAGCTTTAGTCTTTTTTATCAATACATGGTTAATTGTTATAATTTATGTATTAATTTGTTCAATCTTTAAGAGTCTATTATTTTAAAAAATCTTCCAGGACTACAATATGGGCATGTGATTTTGAGAAAGAATATGGGAAAGCAATTCATCTTTGGCTTTAGACCTATGTGATGCTTATTCCATTTCGTTCTTTCATTACGGTTGTATTATGAGAATGTTATTATGGTTGATTTTAGCTTTAGCTTGTCATCATATGGTGTTTTCATACTGTTAAATGTTATATGTTGTCCATAATTTCTTATTCCATTTTTTTATGTATGATCAATCAATCATTTGATTATTGTGGAATTTATTTCTAATGTTAAATGATGGATAATATCAATACTCATAATTGAGTTTTCTTTCGTTCTTAAATATTGATTATCTTAAGATCACATGATTTTTAATCAGTTTTTTTCGTGTTGTTATTAATATACTCCAATATCAAATACTTATTTGAATGTATTATGGAAGTGTTAGTATTGTTCTGTTATAGGTTTCCCTTAACAACAATACATGCAGGAGCTCATACAACACAAAAAGATAATACCAGTTTCATTGATCAGCTACAGATTATTCTATGTGTTAAGTTGTTTATGAATGAAACAATGATTACATTAATTAGCTTTGACTATTTTTGTGTCATTGTTTCAATCGTATTCATTTAGTATTTATTTGTTTAATATCTTTAAAAAAAAAAGGCCAAAAAAAAGTGTTGTTCATATTTGATTCATATATTTTTTCAAACAATCATTTTCGCAAGATTTCATGCAAACCTTGTAAATTGTATATAAACTGTTCATAATCATTTGTATATTCACATTCTTAGATAAATATTTGTAATTATTGTGTCGATTGTTAGAATATTTTCTTTAGTTCGTTTATTTCATTTTTCTATATTTAGGACCCTAGTTGGTTAATGGAGCCATTAAACCCGTCAGAATAGGTTACACCAAATGGCTTGGGTTATTTAGACAACCCCGGACCGGATCTATTCTTCCAATTGATGGACGGTCATTTTCGCTCGTCAACAAATGGTGCTAGAAGGAGGTCCAAGTAAATTTAATGGTTAAATGTTTCACCCCTTAGCCTTTCATAATTCCATATTTATAAATCTTTCTTTTGTGTCATCTTGAAATGCACTAGAAGAAAATCTAGATGGATAAGTTGGCCTTATAGGAGTCTTTGTTTCGAATTTAATTAATTTTCCATGGCTCCCCAATTCACTGTGTTGGAACATGCTTTCCACTTCTCATTACCTGATATTCCCAACGAGATAGTCTCTCTTTTTTCCAAACTCACCTTTGATGGTGGGAGGGATGTATCTGCAAAAGACCATATTAACAAGTTTTGGTGTAAATGCATCAAGCATGATATTCCTGATTTAAAGGTTTTATGCAGATTGTTTTCTTTTACTTTTAGGGGTCGGATTAAACATTGGTTTGTGTCTTTTCCCGCATATCACATTATTGATTGGTTTCAATTTGTAGATGAATGTTTAGATGATTTTGAAAACTATGATTACAATCAATTATGTGAAGAATTTCATACTGTAATAATCAATGAAAATTCATCTCTAGAAGGCTTTTCAACAAGAATCCATCATGTTCTCTGTAAATTTAATCTTGATGACATGTCATTTGTACTAAATCTCCACTATGATGCTTGTATTCCTTTCATCGAGTCATATTCAATCGCAAATGATGAATCAGTTACAAATCCTATCATTCAATTGCGAGAAGAATTTTGTTTACAGGATGAGAGGAATCCATCTGAAAATTTTCAACAAGCAAGGGAGGTAGAATCTATTGAAAATGTTCTTAGTGACAATCAAACTAGTTTTTCCTCTGAATCATTGCATATTCAGTCATCAACCATCGTGGAAGAAGATTTCATATTGGGTGAAGGTGAATGTCCATATTCTTCTAACTCTTTCTCTAATCAGTACTTAAATTCAGTTATTTAAGAACACTTAGGTGATGAAAATGATCTTAAGTATTCTAACATTCCTATGAAATTGATTAGAGATGTAAATCTGCAATTTGAAGAAGAAAACTTAAACCTCCATCCACAAATCATACCTTATCCACAGGAAAGATTAGATGTTTGTCATGAAAGTTTTGAATTATCTATCATACAGGAGACAAATTCAGATGATCATATTATGTTGAAGAATTTATCACCAATACAAAATGAAAGTTTTAAGGAAAGTGAAGAAGAATGTCTTGAGAATACCATTGTTAAATATCATAGCTCAAGAGATTATTTTCATGTGTTCATTTATGATTCCTTTTACTCTTTAGATCCTGATCTCTTCTTAGACTCTGGTGGACTTGATACTTTACCCACAGTATCTTACTCTTTGCTATCACGATCAAATCTTTTCAATATGCCAAAATTTGATGAAATTATTTCCAAAAATAACATTTATGAAGTTGGATTTGGTGCACTTTCACTTTCGTCACTCAAATGGAAAAATGACATGTTGCAAGATGATTTTACACGATTTATTTTTGAAAAATACAATGCACTTATCCTTATGGAGATCGAATATTCTACATTGCAGATTCGTTCTTTGATTAGTTCGAATTTTAATATTTATGCTTCACATTTTGAAACGATCAATTTCATCAAAGGAATCGTTCAAGCCAATAATCTAACTGATGTCATGAATTCTCTTATGATGTGTTCCCCATTGGTATATCCATTTCATCAAAGTCATAGTTTTCATCCTAATTTTTATGACAGGATCTTAGAATGGCTTGAAGATTCGTATTTAAAAAATCTTCATAATAAAGATAAAGTTGTGTTTTCTTTGTTTCTACCTAAATATCTAGGAAGAAAGCATTACATGATTTTTTTAGATCCTCCATGTGAAGAAATTGATGAACACTTGGAGAATTGTTAGGAGGATGGAGCATTTCGGCGTTGGCTGATGGTTATGTCAGGTCCCCATAATATTGACAATTTTTCCAAACTTACTTACACTCTTACATGCCATTATGACTCATATTACGACCAGAATGAAAAATGGTTGGATGATTCACACATCAAGAAGTTTCAAAAGAATGGTAAGATCGTGCTTGTTTTGTTTTTAAAAGAATATATAAGAGGTAAGCATGACATATTTCTTTTATATCTGCAAATACTACATTCTTTTATTCTGATTTTCGACTTTTTATGCCTTGCAATATTGAAGATGCTCTTGTGGTTGCATTGGAAATACGATTTTACTTAGCGTTTTGATTTATTTAGTAGTTTAGAGTAGGTTTAGGAGTAGGTTTCCTTTAGTTTTCTTTCTCAATATTTCTTTGTGTAATAATGCAGTTATGAACACAAGTGGGTACACCAAGAGAACCATAATATGAATGTTGTCAGGGAAGTCCACTTTAAATCTTTTTCTCTCTACTTTTCGTTGAATATTTCCTTTCAAAAACGCGGTATCATCATGAAAATTTTAAATGGAAAGTAAAGAGATAAGTAAATTTGAACTATCAATTCAACCCTGACCCAAGGTGCCACGAGTAGGACTACACTCATCTTAATAAGGATTTTTTTATTTTCTTTTAGTCTCTTTTATTTTTAATAATAATGCTTGGTCAAAGTAGCATCTCATGCATCACTATATTAAGAAAATAACTTGTTCGCACATGATATTTTATATGATTTAGTTCTTCCTTTATTTTACAGTGAGATGCTAGTGGATCCAAAAGCTCAAGTTTATCTTTGGCCAAAATCGTTTCCTGAAAATTTTTCTTTTGTTGTTTTGATTTTGTGTACTTCTGATTTTGAATCAAATTAATAAAATTTGATTTGGTTTTTTGTGTGTTTTTTTTTGTTTTCTTTGATTGCTTTGAATGAGTTTTCTTCTTGTTTGTCTTTTAGAATCAATATTTTTCTAATCAAGGAGCGATTGTAAAAGGAAGCATTCATTTTAAGACTTGTGTTTTTCAAGCAATTTGAAATAATTCAAAAGGTCCTGATATTAAGATATAGCTTAGACAATTGATTTTTAAGTCAATTGTCACTTTCATTTTGTCCTCAATTTTTCTTTTTCAGAGTATTAAACCAGAGATGTGGTTTAAATCTTTGAGAATTACGATGATCTTTAAACTTTTTACGTCGTCCATATTCTTAAGGAATCACTTTTAAGTGCTTCCCCATTCTCTAGATGATTTCTTAAAGGAAATCTAAAATCTCTAAACCATGATAAAACTTCC
>ML776588.1:1218106-1240299 GCA_009831015.1 Picea engelmannii | reverse complement strand
AATATTTGATACAGATTCGATCATGGATTGATTTTATTATCCAAATACATTCAAGATGATTGATCCAAAAATAATATTGGATTGCTACAAATAATTTTATGAGCAACAACAGATAACATTTGGAAAGGCATCAAGATCAGACAAGTGATTTTGCAGGACTGATTACAGCCAAACCGTGAGGAATTTGAAGAAACGATTGAAAACCTAGAACCCAAATGGACCCATTTACCTTCCGCGTAGAAATTTTCGCCAAAAAATGCATGATTTGAGAGATATTGATGTCTCTTTACGAGGCAAATTTCAGGTGGCAAAAATTAACAGTGATGCCCAGACTGTTCATTCATTGTATAAATATATGAGAAAGATCAGAGCCATAGGGATCCAAGAATTGGAGAGGAGGATTTGTATCTTTTCTCTTTTGTATATTATTTCTTTTGTAAACTTTTTTTTTTTTCAAATGGAGTAACGGATGGTTGGAATCTTTGGGAGAATGGACGAGTATTTTCAAAGAAGAATATGGAATTCCAAGTTGCGTAATGACTTTTTTCATGTGAGTAAAATGGTTTTATTTTCATATAATATCTTCATATTCTTTGAATAATTGATTATGCATTGATTTAAATAGCTTTAGTCTTTTTTATCAATACATGGTTAATTGTTATCATTTATGTATTAATTTTTTCAATCTTTAAAAGTTTATTATCTTACAAATTCTTCCAGGACTACAATATGGGCATGTGATTTTGAGAAAGAATATGGGAAAGCAATTCATCTTTGGCTTTAGACCTATGTGATTCGTATTCCATTTCGTTCTTTCATTACTGTTGTATTATGAGAATGTTATTATGGTTGATTTTAGCTTTAGCTTGTCATCATATGGTGTTTTCATACTGTTAGATGTTATGTGTTGTCCATAATTTCTTATTCCATTTTTTATGTGTGATCAATCGTTAATTTGATTATTGTGGAATTTATTTCTAATGTTAAATGATGGATAATATCTATACTCATAATTGAGTTATCTTTTGTTCTTAAATATTGATTATCTTAAGATCACATGATTTTTAATTAGTTGTCTTCCTGTTGTTATTAATTTACTCCAATATCAAATACTTCTTTGAATGTATTATGGAAGTGTTAGTATTGTTCTGTTATAGGTTTCCCTTAACAACAGTACAGGCAGGAGCTCATACAACACAGAAAGATTATACCAGTTTCGCTAATCAGCTACAGATTATTCTGTGTGTTAAGTTGTTTATGAATGAAACAATGATTACATTAATTAGCTTTGACTGCTTTTTGTGTCACTGTTTCAATCGTATTCATCTAGTATTTATTCGTTTAATATCTTTAAAAAAAAAAACCAAAAAAAGTGTTTTTCATATTTGATTCATAAACTTTATCAAACAATCATTTTCGCAAGATTTCATGCAAACCTTGTAAATTGTATATAAATTGTTCATAATCATTTGTATATTCACATTCTTAGATAAATATTTGTAATTATCGTGTCGATTGTTAGAAACTTTTCTTTAGTTAGTTTATTTCATTTTTCTATATTTAGGACCCTAATTGGCTAATAGAGCCATTAAACCAGTCAGAATAGGTTACATCAAACGGCTTGGGTTATTTAGACAACCCTGGACCAGATCTATTTTTCCAATTGACGGACGGTCATTTTCGTCCGTCAACAAATGGCGCTAGAAGGAGGGCCGAGTAAATTTAATGATTAAATGTTTCACCCCTTAGCCTTTCATAATTCCATATTTATAAATCCTTCTTTTGTGTCATCTTGAAATGCACTAGAAGGCAGTCCAGATGGAAAATTTGGCCTTATAGGAGTCTTTGTTTCGAATTTAATTAATTTCCCATGGCTCCCCAAATCACTGTGTTGGAACATGCTTACCACTTTCCATTACCTGATATTCCCAACGAGGCAATCTCTCACTTTTCCAAACTCACCTTTGATGGTGGGAGGGATGTATCTGCAAAAGACCATATTAACAAGTTTTTGTGTAAATGCATCAAGCATGATATTCCTGATTTAAAGGTTTTATGCAGATTGTTTGCTTTTACTTTTAGGGGTTGGATTAAACATTGGTTTGAGTCTTTTCCCGCATATCACATTATTGATTGGTTTCAATTTGTAGATGAATTTTTAGATGTTTTTGAAAACTATGATTACAATCAATTATGTGAAGAATTTCATACTGTAATAATCAATGAAAAATCATCTCTAGAAGGATTTTCAACAAGAATCCATCATTTTCTCTATAAATTTAATCTTGATGACATGTCATTTGTACTAAATCTCCTCTATGATGCTTGCATTCCTTTCATCGAGTCATATTCAATCGCAAATGATGAATCAGTTACAAATCCTATCACTCAATTGCGAGAAAAATTTTGTTTACAGGATGAGAGGAATCCATTCGAAAATTTTCAACAAGCAAGGTAGGTAGAATCTATTGAAAATGTTCTTAGTGACAATCAAACTAGTTTTTCCTCTGAATCATTGCATATTTAGTGGTCGACCATCATGAAAGAAGATTTGATATTGGGTGAATGTCCATATTCTTCTAACTCTTTCTCTAATCAGTACTTAAATTCAATTATTCAAAAACACTTAGGTGATGAAAATGATCTTAAGTATTCTAACATTCCTATGAAACTGATTAGAGATGTAAATCTGCAATTTGAAGAAGAAAATTTAAACCTTCATCCACAAATCATACCTTATCCACAGGAAATATTAGATGTTTGTCATGAAAGTTTTGAATTATCTATCATACAGGAGACAAATTCAGATGATCATATTATGTTGAAAAATTTATCACCAATACAGAGTGAACATTTTAAGGAAAGTGAAGAAGAATGTCTTGAGAATACCATTGTTAAATATCATATCTCAAGAGATTATTTTCATGTCTTCATTTTTTATTCCTTTTACTCTTTATATCCTGATCTCTTCTTAGATTCTGGTGGACTTGATACTTTACCCACAATATCTTACTCTTTGCTATCACAATCAAATCTTTTCAATATGCCAAAATTTGGTGAAATTAATTCCAAACATAACATTTATGAAGTTGGATTTGATGCTCTTTCACTTTCGTCACTCGAATGGAAAAATGACATGTTGCAAGATGATTTTACAGGATTTATTTTTGAAAAATACAATGCACTTATCCTTATGGAGATCGAATATTCTACATTGCATATTTGTTCTTTGATTAGTTCGAATTTTAATGTTTATGCTTCACATTTTGAAATGATCAATCTCATCAAATGAATCATTCAAACCAATAATCTAACTGATGTCATGAATCCTTTTATGATGTGTTCCCCATTGATATATCCATTTCATCAAAGCCATAGTTTTCATCCTAATTTTTATGACAGAATCTTAGAATGGCTTGAAGATTCGTATCTAAAAAATCTTCATAATAAAGATAAAGTTGTGCTTGCTTTGTTTCTACCTAAATATATAGAAAGAAAGCATTACGTGATTTTTTTAGATCCTCCATGTGAAGAAATTGATGAACACTTGGAGAATTGTCAGGAGGATGGGGCATTTCGGCATTAGTTGATGGTTATGCCAGGTCCCCATAATATTGACAAGTTTTCCAAACTTACTTACACTCTTACATTCCATTATGACTCGTATCATGACCAGATTGCAAAATGGTTGGAGGATGCATACATCAAGAAGTTTCAAAAGAATGGTAAGAATGTGTTTGTTTTGTTTTTAAAAGAATATGTAAGAAGTAAGCATGACATATTTCTTTTGTATCTACAAATTCTACATTCTTTTATTCTGATTTTCGACTTTCTATGCCTTGCAGGATTGAAGGTGCTCTTGTGGCTGCATTGGAAATATGATTTTACTTAGTGTTTTGATTTATTTAGTAGTTTAGAGTAGGTTTCTTTTAGTTTTTTTTTCTCAATATTTCTTTGTGTAATAATGCAGTTATGAACACAAGTGGGTACACCAAGAGAACCATAATATGAATGTTGTTAGGGAAGTCCACTTTAAATCTTTTTCTCTTTGTTTTTCATTGAATATTTCTTTTCAAAAATGTAGTATCATCATGAAAATTTTAAATGGAAAGTAAAGAGATAAGTAAATTTGAACTATCAATTCAAACCTGACCCAAGGTACAATGAGTAGGACTGCACTCATCTTAATAAGGATTTTTCTATTTTCTTTTAGTCTCTTTTATTTTTAATAATAATGCTTGGTCAAAGTAGCATCTCATGCATCACTATCTTAAGAAAAGAACTTGTTCACACATGATATTTTATATGATTTAGTTCTTCCTTTATTTTACAGTGAGATGTTAGTGGATCCAAAATCTCAAGTTTATCTTTGGCCAAAATCATTTCCTGAAAAATTTTCTTTTGTTGTTTTGATTTTGTGTACTTCTGATTTTGAATCAAATTAATAAAATTTGATTTGGTTTGTTGTGTGTTTTTTTTTTGTTTTCTTTGATTGCTTTGAATGAGTTTTCTTCGTGTTTGTCTTTTTGAATCAATATTTTTTCTGATCAAGGAGCGATTGTCAAAGGAAGCATTCATTTTAAGACTTGTGTTTTTCAAGCAATTTGAAATAATTCAAAAGGTCCTGATATTAAGATATAGCTCAGAAAATTGATTTTTAAGTCAATTGTCACTTTCATTTTGTTCTCAAATTGTCTTTGTCAAAGTATTACACCAGAGATGTGGTTTAAATCTTTGAAAATTATGATGATCTTTAAACTTTTTAGGTCGTCCATATTCTTAAGGAATCACTTTTAAGTGCTTCCCCATTCTCTAGATGATTTCTTAAAGGAAATCTAAAATCTCTAAACAATGATAAAACTTCCATTTTTGAAAGAAAATAAATAAACTATTCACCTATATTGCAATTAACCTCCAGTATCACCTCGCTATCTTTGTCATCAAGAAATCTATAATTGTATTATTATTTAAAAGTGGCATAAGAGGGTTGAAAGAACTTATGTGTGGGAAGTGTGTGTAAACCCGTCGGGGTACTGAACAGGCTCGCTGGCAGCGGATAAATGCACACATGATACCAAGACAACTTTGTCAAGGTACTGAACAAGCCTTCTGGCACCGAAGCAATGTTGGGTCGAGAGGTAGTAGGTATATGTTTTTAAATTAACTTTTATGGAAGCAGACATCATGTAGATACAACTATTGGATGGGATTAAAGCATTTGAGTGGGTTAAATGACATCCCTGTCGAGGCTATGGACGTCTTCTAGCTGTAGTGGATCTGTCAACAGTATCGAAGTTCTTTTATAAACATTGTGACTCTTTGATTAAGACATTATTTCAGGTTATAATCCCCTGTAAAGAAAATTCTATTGTCTAGTTATAACATTGAGCTTATCGTAATACTATATGGTCTCAGAGTGAATTTATTTCAGGGAGCTTAAATCTTTTTTCAAGTCTTATTATTTTCTTCCTGAGATGAAATCTTACCAGATCAAAGATAATTGCTTCACCCAGTAAGTCTTCATTTGTTGGGCCCCAACAACTCCCCCTAAATTTTTACAAAATTTAAAGGCCCCCCATTAGAATCTTGATAATTATGATGAGCTACATAATTAACATTTTCAAATAGTTCCATACTTTGGCTTTCTTTGAGACAAACTTAAGACATTCACTATAGTGAGTATATGTCAAAAGTTAGAAACGAGCATAAAAATCTCAATTTAAACAAAAACGTTTATTTTTATCAACTATTTACTTTCGTTTAAATTATGATATTGTGTTATTTCTTTTGCTCATTAGCAAGTTTGACTATTTTGAATAATGGGTTCAATACTTCATCAAATAATATCTTGGTTGATTTCTCATTTTCATGAAATCATTTGGTGATATTAATTAATTAAATTATTTTTTCATTTTGCATCTCATTTCAAAATAATAATAATAATAATAATAATAAATAAATAAAAGAATTTTCTATCATTTGTTTGATTTTGTAAAAAACCAAAAATAAATATTTTTCTCTTCTCCATTAACTTGACGCTTCTAAAATTTTAAGATCATATTTGAAAGGAAATTATAAACAATGTTTGTTTAGAACTTATAATTAGTTTAAATTCATTTTTTATTTTATTGTTCTAGATTTTGTTTTATTCACAATTTTTAGGTTATTAATTTAGGTTTCTTTTTGTTTCACAGGTTTCTATTATCAAATATTTGATACGGATCTAATCATGGATTGATTTTATTATCCAAATATGTTCAAGATGATTGATCCAAAAATAATATTGGATTGCTACATATAATTTTATGAGCAACAACAGATAAAATTTGAAAAGGCATCAAGATCATATAGGCGATTTTGCAACACTGATTGCAGCCAAACCATGAGGAATTTGAAGATGGTTGAAAAATTAGAACCCAAATGGACCCATTTACCTTCCGCCTTGAAATTTTCCAAAAACAATGCATGATTTGAGAGATATTGATGTCTCTTTATGAGGCAAATTTCAGGTGGCGAAAATTAATAGTGACGCCTAGACTATTCATTCATTGTATAAATATATGAGAAAGATCAGAGCCATAGGGATCCAAGAATTGGAGAGGAGGATTTTTATCCTTTCTCTTTTGTATATTATTTCTTTTGTAAACTTTTCTTATTTTCAAATGGAGTAATGGATGGTTGGAATCTTTGGGAGTATGGACGAGTATTTTCAAAGAAGAATATGGAATTCCAGATTGCTTAATGGCTTTTGTCCTATGAGTAAAATGGTTTTATTTTCATATAATATCTTTATATTCTTTGAATAATTGATTATGCATTGATTTAAATAGATTTAGTCTTTTTTATCAATACATGGTTAATTGTTATCATTTATGTATTAATTTTTTTGATGTTTAAGAGTCTATTATCTTAAAAATTCTTCCAGGACTACAATATGGGCATGTGATTTTGAGAAAGAATATGGGAAAGCAATTCATCTTTGGCTTTAGACCTATGTGATGATTATTTCATTTCTTTATTTCATTACTCTTGTATTATGAGAATGTTATTATGGTTGATTTTAGCTTTAGCTTGTCATCATATGGTGTTTTCATACGGTTAAATGTTATATGTTGTCCATAATTTATTATTCCATTTTTTATGTGTGATCAATCGATCATTTGATTATTGTGGAATTTATTTCTAATGTTAAATGATGGATAATATCAATACTCAGAATTGAGTTTTCTTTCATTTTTAAATATTGATTATCTTAAGATCACATGATTTTTAATTAGTTGTCTTCATGTTGTTATTAATTTACTCCAATATCAAATACTTCTTTGAATGTATTCTGGAAGTGCTAGTATTGTTCTGTTATAGGTTTCCCTTAACAACAGTACAGGCATGAGCTCATACAACACAGGAAGATAATACTAGTTTYGTTGATCAGCTACAGATTATTCTGTGTGTTAGGTTGTTTATGAATGAAACAATGATTACATTAATTAGCTTTGAGTGTTTTTGTGTCATTGTTTCAATCGTATTCATTTAGTATTTATTTGTTTAATATCTTTAAAAAAAAAAACCAAAAAATAAGTGTTGTTCATATTTGATTCATAAACTTTATCAAACAATCATTTTCGCAAGATTGCATGCAAACCTTGTAAATTGTATATAAATTGTTCATAATCATTTGTATATTCACATTCTTAGATAAATATTTGTAATTATTGTGTCGATTATTATAATCTTTTCTTTAGTTAGTTTATTTCATTTTTCTATCTTTAGGACCCTAGTTGGCTAACAGAGCCATTAAACCCATCAGAATAGGTTACACCAAACGGCTTGGGTTATTTAGACAACCCTGGATCGCATCTATTCTTCCAAATTACAGACGGTCATTTTTGCCTGTTAACAAGTAGCTCCCATTCCATTTTGTCCTCATATTGATGGTCATCCAAAATGGCTTCCCCTTTCATGTCATCAATTTTCTTGATGTACTCACTGGCATATTAGAACGACTCGTATAATGTGTACCCCTTTGCCATAGATCCCTCCATTGTTTCCCTTTGTCGAAAAAAACCCTTCAATATTTTCATGTACCTCTCTAAGAAGAACATCCAATTACATGAGAGCACCCCAACTAATTCAACCTCATCGGGTAGGTGAATTAGAAGATGGAAATGCAATTCCATAAAACTTGTGGACAGATCCTTCTCAAACATACAAGCAATCTCAACTATCTCTCTGTGCCACTATGGAATGATATCCATATGATTCTCCTTTGATTTGATCAAATGTACAAATGCATATAATTTTGATATGGCACATTGCAAGTCCTGGAGAAAGTCAAGGTTCACATAACCAAGAACAAACAAAGGATAATGGAAGTACAAAATAGACACACACATCATTAATTTCCATAAAATTGTGAGCGCATAACATATTTTTACCGATATTTGTATAGAAATAGAAGAATTCAACATATATACCCTTAGAAAGTTCAGATGGTCATGTGATTTCATCCTCAACAAATTCCCATCTACAGTGAAGAAACATTGTAGATTCAACCCATATAAATAAGATGTCTTCACACCCAATATAACATCCTTCGCCATAGAAAGATCATCTTTCTTCAAAATCCATGGGACGCCACCCTCTTTAAAAGACCAAGAGGGACCAAGCTCTCCTCTAGTTTTTTTTCTTAGTCAATGTCTCTTTTTAGTATTTGAAGAAATAATATCTCTCCTGAAAGCCACTATGTTTCTTTTATTCCGTAATATGTACCTCCATAAAGAAGATGGAACATTTTTTAATATATACATGGGATCTAGTAAGTGGCCAATCTTAAGATGATCTCAATATGGAAGAACATAAAATACAAATTTCATTTTCATCTCAATGAGCCTTTTCTCAAGATAGGTGTCAAAAAATTTATGATCATCGAACATAAATTCCACATTTGAATCAAATAATTATACCATTTCCTTCTTATTTCTATCATATGCCCTATTCCAGTCTATCGTTGTCAGTATTTTAGGTTTTTGTGTTCTCTCTGGTTTACCATTGAAAGCAAATGAAACTCTTCTATAAGGGAGGTATTCATGTTGATTAATTGGGTTGGTTGTCATTGATGTCAACCCTTGAAGAAAGTCTGGTAGTGAGTTCTGGTAGCACAAAGGTTTGGGTAATGGACCCAAGTTTGTTTGATGGATAATGGTATGAGTTTTGATATATTTGCAGGTAAAACTATTCTAGATGGATATTACATGTCATGTCATTTTTGGTGGTATGTTGAATGTCACATAACTCCTCACGATTAGAGAGTTATGGCCATGTGAAGTTGGAGAACCCTCATGAGTCATCTAGAAGCCCCAAAATCTCAAAGTAGTCAAAGTGTTTGCAAAGAAGAAATTATTTAAATAATAAAGTGAAGTGATGAGTGTAGTATAATTCAAAGTAGATACAAAAGAAATTATTTAAATAATAAAATTAATGGATAAATTATTAAGTGGACAAGTGGTTAGAAGTGGGTTATCCCTAAAATAAGGAAAGTGGGTTAAGATGGTTAGAAGGTAACTCCTTGAGGAAGCTACATGAAAGTATAAATAAGAGGCAAGGGTCTCTCATTTTTAAACACACTTGAGCATATTGAATATCTACAAGTGACTAAGGTAACCAAAGGATATCTAAGCCAAATTTCAGAGGGAAGGTGAAGTAAAGAAGGTCGAAATTCAAGGGAGGATAAATTCTTTTGATGATGTTTTCTAAGGTATGTCATTTACATGTCATCTCACCATTTTCACAATAACTTTTTTTTCTAGAATGATTCAGACCGTGCAATTGGGAGGCCATTGAGGGAACATATCCAAGTAGTTGTGATAAAAAATTTATCTTGTTTATCATTGTATTTTTGGAGTTACACTCTGTGGAAAAAAGGGGTTGTGGCTAGTCCTAAAACTAGTCTAAAATAAACATTTCGGGTAAACATGTCATAACTTCTTCATAACATATCCAAATTCATTAAGACCAAATGTATTGGTTAGATTATAGTCTGTAGTATTATGTGTACTATTTTCAGATCCATACAACAAATATTCTGTGTGGGGCATGCTCTACACGTTCGCTCTCTAGAATAAGCCAGAATTCAACAAGGTATGTCATTTTTTCTATAAATCCTTTTTTGAGAGGTTCCAAGTAGTGAGAACTAGAGAAATTGCATAAATGACACTTAAGAACATTGTGTACCATTTGTATATCTTTATTCATTACAGGTGCATAGTTATGATTATTTCAAGTTAGGGTTGTTGACTAATCCAAAATTAGTCATGTGCGACTAAAGTAAATTTTGATGAAAATGTTAGTCTCTTGTTGTTAAAGTTAAGGAGGGTTTGCAGGCATGTGATCATATAAACCAGGACTATTACAGAGTTACAAATCATATTTGGATGATGAAATTGATGAGGTATTTTGGTTGAGGTATGTTACAGATAGAGGTTGTATAACAATGAGGTTGTGGCACATGGTTTGATGTAATGGTTTATGGTATTTGGTTATGGATAGTGTGATGTATTGATAGATAATTTTTGATGGTTATATTGATATATGTTTTTGGTATATGGTTGACGTACATGTTGGGTACATGGTTGAGACAAGTAGTTGATGAGTTAGCACATACATGAGGTGTATAGTTGATGACGTTGATACATCTTGATGAGTCATAGTCTATGTGTATTTGATGCATGAATGCTCATTTTTTCATTGTTTATTTACTCTGCAACTATTGGATGATAATGCTACATTGATATAACACTTGTATTTTATGGTTAAAAATGATTAAATTGCTCTATTACTGATTCACCCCCCTTCTTAGTAATCCAACAATTGGTATTAGAGTGGGTTCCTTCAGGAAACAGTTTGACCACTCAAAGGAGATCATGGATTATTCTGAGAATGGAGTACCATTGTTTAATGGTCATAATGGTTTAAAGTATGAGTTATGGGGTGGAAAGATGAAAGTATTTTTACAGGCATTATATTTGGTTATCAATCGTTACAGGATATGATAGTTCAAAAAGGGAAAAGACTGCAGCCAAGAAGGAATTGAAGAAGAATAGAAAAATAACGATGGATTTCATCTAGGAAGGATTACCTAATCCGGTAAGAGAAAAGGTTGGTAAACGTTCATCAGCCAAAGAAATTTGGGATAAGTTACATGAAATATATTATTCACCCATCACAGATTCGGAAAATGACAAAAAAGATGCAAATATAGATTAAGAAGAATTATGTTCACCATGTCAAACAGATTTAGAGGATGAAGAGTACATAATCACCATAGGGTATGTTGTTTTTCTTTAATTGTGAAAACCGCAGACATCTTGAAAAATAATGCCATGAAGGAAATGAGACAGAAAAACTAATTAAAAATGAAGACAGTTATGAAGCATAATTGATTAGTGCTTTATATGAAATAACAGAAGAAAACAAGTCACTTAATAAAGAATTGATGAAACAAAAGGAAAGTGTTCACTTTTTTTAAGAATCCCAACAGGTCACCGAGAACTTAAGAACTCGGCTAGAAGAAGCCAGAAAGATCGAAGAAAATATTGAATATCAAAAGAAGTATTTGGAAGCCAACATAGCAGCAAAGAAGGAAGAAGCAGAAATGAGAGAGAATATATTAATAGATCATCTTAAGGAAATAACTAATGATCTAAACCATCTTGAGGCAGAGTTTGGTCAAGAAGAGAAATGACTTGAAGAAGAAATAATCACATTAAAAATTCAACTTGAAGAAGCGAAAAGAATAGAAGAAGTCACAAAGTCTTAAATAATGAAGAAAGAAAAAGAGGTTGAGAAGCTTCCAGAAGAAGTTGTCACATTGAGAAGTAAAATCGTCAAGCTCAACAAGAATGTTGAAGAGACATAAGCATTCACATCATTTATAGAGAATGAAGAGAAGCACTCTAGGTTTCTAGAAAAGAAGAATGAAGAAAATATAAAGAGTTATGCAGAAGTACTCAAAGGAAGGAATCATGGTCAACCAGAATATAAGAAAACTATTGAAGATACATATTCAAGAAGACCATCCATGTTCAAGCCACAAAGAAGCTTCAATCATGATCATGATCAATTAAGGCAAAAATTCAGAAGGATTACACCACAAAGAATATCACTCACTCCCAGGTATATGTTGAGTACTCAACACACCCTAAAATTTCTACGACTATTTCCTTTTGGGTACCACCCTGTAATTTACTCTTGACTATTTTCACCTCGGCTTGAAACTGATCCTTTGCTTCTCTTATAGGTTTCATGTTTTAATTGATTAAAATTTCACTTGAACATACAACGAAGAATCATCTTAAATCTGAAATACTTAACAACTACTCAAGGAATCGACGACTCAATTTTTTTCCCTGACTCACAAGAGAATTTCGGCATTGGCAGAAGATGATGGGGGCGAAAACCATTTGGAGAGTCAAAGTAGTCGAATACCGACCCTCATCGGCGTCGGCTGATGAAATGATTATTTCCTATGAATAAACCTTGGGAAGGATTTTACCGAAGACCGATTGAATCAGATTCGGCAGAAATATGTAATAGTATGTTCTGCGCAAAGGGAAGAGTGACACCACCGACCTTCGAACCCCGATACGTTGACACAAGCGAAGTCCCAAGTAATATACTTACCTACCAACGAATGTATTTTATAATTAATTATTTTTTGGCCCAGGGTTTATAATGTCGTGTAAGCATCAATTAACATCGATCATCTTACAAGAAGAAACTTATCAACAAAACCTCGATACAACAATAATGATTGTAAGATTTAATGATGTGTGCGAACTAATAATTTGTGATAAGAAACACAGATTAACTGCCTATAAGAAATCCTGATACATTCAAAATAATTACAATATTTAATATTAAGGGGCTCCCACCAAGTTCAGATTACATACAACTAAGTCACACCACGACCAACCGGCCCGGTAGCCGTAAAACCAAGAATACCCTTTACAACGAAATAACAAAAAGGGAATTTTTGTCCAAAATGACACCCAAGAGGATGTAAGGCATGGGATCACCCATTATTTCTTTCTCACATGTGAACTTTTCCCCAGGTCATTGTTGGTGCCTGGCACTGTATCCCTCTCCTCCGTTGCACGATATACCTCATGCAGTTGCACAATTATATCATGGTCTTCCCAGAGTTGTCTCTTAAGCCAAATTGTGCTTCCTGCGCGACCCTGCGACGACGTTATCCTATGGTATTTTTCCGCCAACTGATGTCGTAGCTCTCTATTTTCTTGGTAGAGCTCGGTTATCGCAAGTTTAGCCCGCTCTAACTGTTGAATGAGACTCTCGACGCGAGGACCCGGTGCTTTTCCCCTTCCCTTTCGAGTCCTGTCTCCTCTCTCGATGATCCCAACTGGATCCGACAAGCGAGGAAGTTGCACAAACTCCTCAACAGCTGGACATGCAATCAGCTCAGCCGAAAGATGGGTTTCCTCCCTTTTGGTCGTATCCTTTCTAGGCCTCCCTCTCCTCTGTGGTTTCAGCTCTTGAGAAGGCACGTTTACAAGCGTCCCTTCCTCAGATGCACCCTTTTTATCTTCAATATCCGTTGAGGACGTCAACACCATCTCTGAGCCAAAGCCTCCACCTCCTTTTGGGATTTCAAAGACATGAGAAGCTGACCCAAAGGAATCCAAGGCACGTTGGGGCTCAGACCTGGCAGTATGACTACCCCGTGGACCCCGTCCCATGTCCAAAGGAGATCCCATTACACAGTAGTGTAGCAGCCCGCTCGTCCACGGGTGACAGACGATGCCCACGCAGAACTTCACCAAGACAACTTTGCCAAATCGGAATTCTAGAGAGTATAAGCTCGGCGCAAGCATAAGATTTCCCACAGAACTCCCAAAATTTATAGAAAAATGAAGGAGTGAAACATATCATGTTTGTGCAACACTCGTGCGTCGCGGCATGGTGTTTAAGAACTCTATGCCCCACAGTTGTTTAATGGATGCAATCCAGAGCATGTAAATGTCGTTGATCAAAGTTACAGAGAACATCTGGTACGGTCTTTCCGATATCTCTCCAGACCTCCGCTATTTAACAAATGATGTTTTACACGCTTGGTAATACGGATTCTGGAAGCATTTAATGACTTTCCTTTTATGGTGTCCGGCCTTTTGGGGGATTATGTGCGCACACGCTCACCTTCGATGTCTCTTTTCAGCACCAAGGGTCAAAAAAATCACTATGACGACTTAAAATGCTCATGAATCCTGTACTTGATTTTCCACTCCATGATACGCTGACATAATTCATCTTAATCGAAAGGAGTGGCGGCTTCGGCTAGATCATCACAGGTCATTCCAAGGAGCGACTGAGATCAAGTAAGTATTAAATGACTGAGATTAGTGCGCTACACAGGTACGTATTAGTCTTTTCAAATTTTATTTATGTCTTATCATAATTTGCTCAGATCATTAAAACGTTCTCTGTCTTGATCCCCAATTAGCCGAACAAAGCTTATCCGATGGCCTCTCCGAAGGACTCAAAAGGAATGTCGTAGTTGAATCACCGGCGCAATAAAGGATTATGTTTTCTCCGAGAGTGGCGCTCCCGATCAGTTTATCGACTCAAGAGACATGTTCGAGATACACACCAAACGAAACTTTCTATAGGCCGATGAATGAGAAAAATCACCGATGCAATGTCAGGGCAAGTACAACAATTCGCAAGTCACCCGATCAAAGCTCGAGCCATGCTACAACTTTTGAACTCCAGTTTGGTAAAATAACGGGTGTATGCAGTAGACATCAGAGTAGCATATGTTGCCCCTATGGAACAACATAGGTTCCCATGGGCTCAAACCTGTGAAAATCTATTTATCAGCTGGTCTGAATATGAAAGAAGCCACCCTTTTCAAGAGACATCTCAGGTGGACTGTTGAAAGAAACTATTGAATGATCACTCTATGTGGCAATTTTTGTTTGGCCTAACTTATATTTAGCCATTAATTACAGTTGAATTTTAGATTATAAATAGAGGCATCGACCGATGAGTAAAGGGTCGATGGTTGTTGTAAGAACTTATTTTTTTTTGGCTGTTGATAACTATTTTGAGACTGTTGTGAATTGAGAAGTCCTTTTGGACCAAAGACAAGCTATTTTCATCAGATGTATGTGATTGGAGTTGGAGAATAATTACATCCTTTCATGTTCCATGAATAATGCAGTAAATGAGTAAGAGCAATTAATTTTGTTGTCAAGTTATCTGGTGCAATGTCTTGATGTTCTTTGCTTTAATGATGAGGATAAATTGTTGTGTTGTTATGTGATGAATGTTATGGTAGATGAATTATTTTTCTTACCATGATCTTGATTACATATGTGTTTTCTTCTGTTAAATTAGTTTTCTTCTTAGACAATAATTGGATGCTCATTTGGTTAATGTATTAGTACTAGGCCATGTGGCATAGAATCACTGTCTATATGTTTGAGCAGTGGGTTATCCCAAGCTCGACCTCTTCCCTCTAGTTAAAATCTTTGTCCTATTATTTGTCAAGTTGGTTTATACTGGCTTGCCTCTCTCATATCATCCCCACCCAAGAGAAATACGGAAAAAGAACTATCCTAACTTAAGGAAGAGCCTTCACCAGAAAACACAAAGCCCATCGACAATTTGGCCAGATCACAAGATCTGGAGAACCATTCCACTCCAAACGCGATAGAATCTAATTGGGCCTCGGTGGCGGGTTTGGTTCCTGCTGTTGAATTAAGGGGATTTAAGCCCCATCAACAGTATGAAAATTTCTTTTATGGTCATTGTTTTTATTGTACTATTTTTGGACATAAGGTTGCAGATTGCAGACTGGATTATAAAATAAATGTTCAAGAAAGAAATGTCTATGTGGCCCCATGTAACATTGAATGTTACAAATGTCATAACTATGGACACATAGCTAGTGATTGTAGAAGCATGATCGATAATTCCATGGAAGAGAACATTGATATCAGATATAAGAAAGTATGGATAAGAAAACACGAAGAACATGTGAACAAAGACCAGGTCCTAGAGATCGCAATATTGGCAATAAAACGAGATGAATAAAAATCTATAGAGAAAAAAAAATATGTCAGATACAGAAAGGTTTGGAAAATAAATTAAAGAAAAAAAGCATAGTTAAATAAGGAACGGGTTCAAGAGATTGTACTTTCAAGCATTGCAGTGAAAGATGAATCCACATACAAAAATAAAGAAGTTAGAGCTTAGAGAAATGATGAATCAACCAATGAATATGATGATGAATACACATCAGAGCATAAATTGTTCTGATCCATCTGACTTAGAGACTCCTAGGTAATATGAATATTAGATAGGGGGGTCTATATAGTAGTTGTGACAGACCATCCTTCGATCAACTTGGAAAGTTTGAGTAGACAAATCCAGAGAAGTCACTTAGCTGAAGTTTATTTAGTTGTAGTAGTACTTCATGATAGTATAGTGATAAATGGGTTAGCATTATGGACACTTGTGCAATAGAGTCTTGGATAGTATGGACAGAGATGGATTCGTAAGAACACTTAATAGGTTTGGACAAATATATGACAGTGGATTAGAGCATGGATTCATAGATTGGTTCAGAGAGTGGTTCAGAGATAAATGAACATTATCATAATGGATGACAATTACACAGGAAAGGGTTCGAACAATGTTAATGGATTCCAAATTGACAGATATTTCTGGACACATGGAGTGCATAAAACAGTTCACATTCAAAATAGATTAATGCTCAAAAACAACAATGAAAAAATCTCTACAAGTTATGGAAAGGAAGATCAACAAATGTGAAGCACTTCAGAGTATTTGGAAGAAAATGCTACATCAAAAGAGAACATGGAAGAATGGGAAAGTTTGACTCTCGTGTGGACAAATGACTACTTGTTGGTTACTCAAGTACAAGGAAAGCATACAAGTGTTACAATATGAGGTTGAATAAAGTTGTGGAAAGCATCAATGTAACAATTGATGAAGCAAGTGGACGCGAATTAAAAGAATAAGAAAATGAGTCAGTGGAACAACTTTACGAAGAATAAGGAAAAGATGAAGACGAGTTGAAGAAAAGGAAATGAAGACAACAACCTCTACATCAAGATTAAGCCAGAAATTTGCAAAGGATATGCATAATGAATTTGAAATGTCATTACTCGAAGAACTATCCTTCTTTATGGGTCTTCATATATGCCAAAGAAACCAAGGAATTTTTATTTCTCAAACTAAGTATATCAGAGAAATTCTAAAGAGGTTCAGAATGGAAGATTGCAAGCCAATTACAACTCCTATTCAAACCAGTGGCAAGTTGAGCAAAGATGATGATTCAAAGTCTAGAGACCAAAGGCAATACATTTCAATGATTGGTATCTTACTATATGTGACAACATCTAGACCAGATGTAATGCAGGCAGTTGAACATGTGGCATGATTTCAAGAAACACCAAAGGAATCACATGTCTTAGCAATAAAGAGGATTTTCAGATATCTCAAAGGAACATAAGAGTTTTGATTATGGTATCCAAAAGGAAAGGAGCTATCATTTATTGCCTACACAAATGAAGATTGGGTAGGTTGCATTGATGACCGATGAAACACCAATGGAGCAGCGTTCTACTTGGGTGAGTGTTTAGTATCATGGATAAGCAATAAAAAATCATCAATATCTTTATCTACAACTGAAGCAGAGTAAATTGCAGTAGAAGAATGTTATACAGAGATTCTATGGATGAAACAAACTCTGACAGATATACAAGTTGAGTATGATGAGCTCATTTCAATAATACAAGCACCATCAGTATCTCAAAGAACCCGGCGATGCACTCCAAGACGAAGCACATTCCAATCAAGTATCACTTTCTACGAGAACAAGTTGCAAAGAAGAACATCAGAGTTCAATATGTGGGAACAAAAAAACAAGTGGCAGACATCTTTACAAAACCGCTTCCACGGGAAGCCTTTGAGTATCTTCACCAAAGACTTAGAGTATTTTCTACTCCAAAATGAATTATTTTGAATGCTTATGTTATATGTCTTAGATTTACACGAGGAAGCACCATAAAGAGGATAGTTCAAGTTGGGAGATCAGTTTCAGGAAGAGTTCAGTCAGGGGAAGTAGCCCCAGATGGAAAGATACCTTTGCCATTGATGACAAAGGGGGAGAGATTTATCATATGCAAAGGTAAATTATAGGAGAAAGAACACAGAGGAATGGTTCCAGGGGGAGCGATGGTCACAGGAAGAGCATGACTGACATGACTTCAGTATTGCATCAGAATGTTTCCAACAATGCCAAAGGGGAGTATTGTTGATTAATTGGGTTGGTTTTCATTGATGTCAACCATTGAAGAAAGTTCGGTAGAGAATTCTGGTAGCACAAAGGTTTGGGTAATGGACCCAAGTTTGTTTGATGAATAATGGTATGAGTTTTGATATATTTGCAGGTAAAACTATTCTATATGGATAGTACATGTCATGCCATTTCCGGTGGTATGTGGAATGTCACATAACTCCTCACGATTAGAGAATGGCCATGTGAAGTTGGAGAACCCCCATGAGTCGTCTAGAAGCCCCAAAAGGTCAAAGTAGTCAAAGTGTTTGCAAAGAAAAATTTATTTAAATAATAAAGTGAAGTGATGAGTGTACTATAATTCAAAGAGGATGCAAAATAAATTATTTAAATAATAAAGTTAATGGAGAAATTACTAATTATGGAGAGTGGTTAAGTTAAGTGGACAAGTGGTTAGAAGTGGGTTATCCCTAAATTAAGGAAAGTGGGTTAACATGGTTAGAAGGTAATTTAAATAATAAAGTGAAGTGATGAGTGTACTATACGTCAAAGTGAATACAAAAAAAAATATTTAAATAACAAATTAATGGAGAAATTACTAAGTGGACAAGTGGTTAGAAGTGGGTTAGACATAAAATAAGGAAAGTGGGTTAAGATGGTTAGAAGGTAACCCCTTAAGGAAGCTACATGAAAGTATAAATACGAGGAAATGGTTTCTCATTTTTAAACACACTTGACCATATTGAATATCTACAAATGATTGAGGTAACCAAATGATATCTAAGCCTAATTTCATAGGAAAGGTGAAGAAAAGAAGGTTGAAATTCAAGGGAGGATAAATTCTTTTGATGATGCTTTCTAAGGTATATTATTTACAGGTCATCTTACCATTTTCACAATACTTTTTTTTCTAGAATTATTCAGACCGTGAAATTGGGAGGTCGTTGAGGAAACATATCCAAGTAGTTGTGATAAAAAAATTTAGCCTTTGGATCGTTGTATTTTTGGAGTTACACTCTGTGGAAAATAGGGTTGTACCTAGTCCCGAAACTAGTCTAAAACAGGTGTTTCGAGGAAAAGTGTCATAAATTCTTCATAACAGATCCAAATTTAGTAAGAACAAATGTATTGGTTAGAGTAAAGTCTGTAGTATTTTTTGTACCATTTTTAGATCCATACAACAAATATTCTGTGCGGGAAACACTCTACAAGTTTTCTCTCTAGAATAAGCCAGAATTCAATAAGGTATGTCATTTTTGTTGTAACGTTTTTTTTGAAAGGTTCCAAGTAGTGAAACCTGGAGGAATTGCATAAAATACACTGAAGAGCATTGTGTACTATTTTCAGATATTTATTCATTACAGGTACATAGTTATGATTATTTCAAGTTAGGGTTGTTGACTAATCCAAAATTAGTCATGTGGGACTAAAGTAAAGTTTGATGAAAATGCTAGTCTCTTATTGTTAAAGTTAAGGAAGGTTTGCAAGTATGTGATCATATACACCAAGTCTATTACAGAGTTACAAATCAGATTTGGATGATGAAATTGATGAAGGATTTTGGTTGAGGTATGTTATAGATAGAGGTTGTATAATAGTGAGGTTGTGACACATGGTTATATTAATATATTATAAATAAAGTCGTCGAGATAGCGGCGAATACGGGATGGATTTAGAAAAAATGAACTTTTTCTCTTGCATGTTGCGACGAAAGAGTACTTTCATTGCAAGTGGTCGTCACAAATATTTTAATATGTAGTAGTGTGTTAATCATTTTCCTTTTGATACTTCCATTATCCAGTTCACCTCATTTGTCACCAAAGGTATGAATCCTACCCCATACGTCATTATTACATTATTTTAGCATAATTCTTAGGAAGGAACTCGTTACTTTCAGTGACTAATATTATCATACATGAGAATAAATGTCTACAACACTTAAAAGTGGTTGCAGCACCTCTATGTTGCAATTCCAAGTGATATGGTTTCGGATGCTAACCAAGTTGTTGCAATTCAGAACGCGAACCAACTGCTACAACTCAAGGCGCACTCGTAGTTACTGCAACTCCAAAGAAATCATTGCACCTCCAAGGACATTTTTCGTGTTGTGACTCCAAATATAGCTCACCAGCACAACGGTCAGCATTGTAGCTGACAATCGGGAGCTATAAGTTGGGAATCAACCTCCACGAAGAAAGGCGACAAAAGACAAATGGGCGATTAAGGAAATCAATTACCTATCGAGTCAAAATATGCTTGTTTCCCCTCAAATTGAAAGAATCTTTGTAACAAGATGAACAGTCGGGTTCTCACGATTGTCCATCCGTTGGTTGTATAATTTTAGAACAGTGATCACATTGTATAAAAACCTTGGCTCTCAAGCGCTGAGGGGGAGAAAATCATTCTCGCAATTACATTTTGTTGTTATTGTATCTTTTTAAGCTACGACAATATTATTTCGGTTCTAACTTTCTAGTTGTGTGTTGATGTATTCACTAATAGTGTGATTATGGATTTGTAGCCCAGTGCCTTGCCTAAGGGGGTAGGACCCCCTCCTTAATCAGGCACTGTCTATAACAATAGTGTTAGAATTAACATTTTACTTATGCTCAATTGTTTTATTGATGTAACGAACTGCCCGTTACGACAACCGTTCTAGTAAAAAAAAAAAATTATATTTTTGTGTTTAAGCTGTGTGCGCGCGTGTAGAAGTGACATCACACTTGACTCTATGTCTCCCCTTGACAACCAACAAGACGCTACCACGGTGTTCATCGCAAGAAGACAAAAGCATACGATGAGTAATTGCAAACAAATTAGACCATAGGCAAAGGTGCTCAACGCAAACTTCTAGCGACAAAAGTAAAACTGACCGCTAATTACAACTGACCTCCCGCCCGTCCTACCCTGCAAGGTTAGGACCTCCAAGACACATAATCAACTCTCAAGCCCAGGTTCCCATCGCTTTTAACCATTCAAGGTCTCAGGGCTGGCGATTGTTCTGAGGAACATGGAGGTGTCTACATCCCACCCGACACAATAGACCAAGCAACTAACTGACCACAATCGAGTACAAATAAGAGGAAACAGAAGCGCCCCTTACGGAAGGCGCGTGACAAGGACTCTGACAACGAACACCCAAGTTCACAATTTTAAGGAGCAACCACCCCGATATACTAACTTGGGTAAGTAGGTTACGTAAGTCCAGGACAGGCCACCATACTTATTACTCAAACAAACGACATAAACAATATTCAAGATAACATTCACCAAGGTTTACAGACCTGAGGGACAAAGGATCCATTTGGACTATTTCTTTTTTAACACAGAAAGGGAGGGCTTTGAGTATTACTAGTTAGACGTAGAACCGAAGTTCATCTAACGTTCACACAGGCTGCTGGCCTTATCCCCAGGTTAAAGCAAGAAAGCTTCAAATGGAAGACACAATGGACATATAGACACAAGGAAATTTTTAACAAACGAACAGATCGAGAGAGAGAGATGTTCTCCTACCAAACACAATGTGTGAAATGCCTTCTTACAATAAATGCCCAACCAATAATGTATCAATCATGAACTTTGGTAGATAATCTATATAAAGATGCAAGATATAAGTTGAATCAAGTGATTAAAAACAAAGGTAGATAATCTATATGAGAATGCAACCCATAAGCTGACTCGAGTAATTGAAAACAAAATATGATAATATTGGTAAAGGACTTCATCATCTTAATTAAAAATGGCCAACTATATCATCTTAATTAAAATGGCCAACTATAAAATACTGAAATCTTAACATGACAAACTTGTAAAGGGCAATCATGGAGAGGACATCCCTCACCATTAGTACTGA
>ML776588.1:1147818-1205974 GCA_009831015.1 Picea engelmannii | reverse complement strand
CCAAAATCCAGCGGAAATAGAGCGTGTTCAGTAGCGTTAAATGCTTGCACTTAGCACTAGCAATAGGAGCAGGTGGTGATCGTCGAAATAAAGAAGAATTGCGCAGGAAGTGTTTAGTTCCCACGAACCGAGAAGAAGGAATCATGTCGATCAAAAGAGTGATTGATTAATTGATTGCGGAAATACTGGACAGGATGCCCTGACTTATCCATTTATTAATGAACGCTTATCAACAGAGGTACCTAAATATGGATTTAAATAAGAGCGAACGGCGCATTAATTTC
The DNA here is from genome assembly GCA_009831015.1 of Picea engelmannii. NCBI lineage: Eukaryota > Viridiplantae > Streptophyta > Pinopsida > Pinales > Pinaceae > Picea > Picea engelmannii. Next base: position 1,205,690 of record ML776588.1, on the reverse strand, counting down.
GATTTTAAAATTCATTGTCCGAGTCGGCTGGACAAAACGTCAAAGCAGACCTGCAAACTCGGATTCGTTGTTGACAGTAGTCAGAAACAAATCCCGATACTCACACGTATAACCATAACTTATCAACTAACTCACTGTCTTCTTTTACGGAGCATTGAGTTTATTCAACCAACTTACGTCTTTCTTTTTGGGAAGAAGGATTTTCGTTGGAGTTTGGATTATTAGTCAACGATACGATCTTTTCGATAGCAGAATTCGGTGGTTTAAATACATTTAAAAATTGATACAAGTTATAATTTTAATTATTTTTTAAATATTATATTAGGTAAATTTAAGTTATTACATGCGGATGTTAGAATGCTGTTAAATCAAACTATTTAATTTTTTTAATATTATATTAGGTAAATTTACGTTATTAGTTCCTGCTGTAAGCAAAGAGGGATTATAGCGATAGATCGTTGATCTGGGATTAAATTGTGCATATTTGCATATTATTTATTGTTGGAATAAGGGAAGTGAAAACATCGTTTTTAATATAATAGAAAGTACCATGTTTGTCAAGCTGATTGGACAACCGATTGGAGGTCTTATTGCTGGCTTCACTATTCCCAATGTTATATTTGTTGGCATATCCAAAGTATTTGAATCGTATAAGGTATTTTCGAATCATATATTTTCTTATGCATTGGTGGTCGTTGGATTAATGCTAGCATTAGTTCAAATGTTTCCTTAAGCATTTATTGTTGGCTTCAATACATTGTCTACCATATTACTATGTCTGATTTTTGCTTTATTGTTGTGTGCTTCGAGAGAGGGGGCTTGCCATGCTGCATTTTTTCTTAAATGTTTAAATAGGGCTAGGCCCTTAGACGGTCCTCACAGTCTTAAGTGTTTACTTAACAACTCTAGTAGTCTTAAATGTTTATTGTACAAGTGTGTTGGAATACAGTTTCGTTCAATTTTTGTGATGGTAGTCGGACATCTTTCGTCGATTTTTATATAATAAAAAGTATCATCTTTGTAAAGATGTGATTCGACAACAGGTTGGAAGTCTTTTTCAAGGCTTCGCTATTCCCAATGTTATATATGTTGGTAAATCCAAAGTATTTCATCGTATATGGTCTTTAAGAATAATATATTGTGTTATGCAATAGTTGAAGGTGGATCAATGCTAGCATTAGTTCGAATGTTTCCTTTAGCAATTCCTGCTAGCTAAAATACATTGTCTACCATATTAGTATGTCCGTTTTTTGTTTTATTCTTGCGGGTTTCGAGAGAACACATCTGTCATGGTGCATTTTTTCTTGAATGTTTGTACAGGGCTAGGCCCTTGGGTGGTCCTGGCAGTCTTAAGTGTTTACCTAACAATTTGAATGTTTATTGTGCAAATGTCTTGGGATACAATTTTGTTCTATTTTTTTTATGGTCGGCATCGTTGCTCCAGTGGTCGATGCTTCTTCGCTAGTTCGTTCCAGGATTGTTGTTCTTGTTTGATTCAACTTTGCAAAAATGAGGTCTTGCAGCTGCAGTTGCAGATGATTTTTGTCTGTGCTCTTAATTCATGTTCCTAGAAACCATGCGTCTTCATATGCCAACACGACGTTCATTTAGGAAAATTCCAATGCGAAGGGATTCTCGAAAAATAGTTGTAGACGCAGGGAAAGCTTTTATTCTGTGGGTTGGAAAATTGCACCCACCTGTTGTGTTTCTGCCCAGTAAATTTATGGTGTTATTTATTTGTGTTCTTTCTTCTGTTTTGTGCCCAATTTTGGGCTTGTGGTTTTCCTATTTTCCTTTCCTTTTTTTTGGGGGGGTGCTATTTTTTTTTCACCCTTTTCTCTGTTTTCAGACAAACTGAAAGTATCTAACAAACACCTTCAAAATCAGAGTTGAGGGGATGGAAGAAGTAATATATGTTGAGTCGTGTGAAATAGATAAACAGTGCATTATACATGGCAACATTGACGTGGCTTTGCATAGCAATGGCCTCTTTAGATTCGATGTATTCTCGTATACTGCAGGGGATTGTCTTTTCGATACATTCCAGGTTCTGTTGCATTTTGGGTATTCATCGATCGAGTTGCGCAATGGATTGATAGATTATTTCTTGGCCTGTTTCAAAAACGACGACGCGGAAGCATTGAACTCCTATGAATACGAAATGGAATCTGATTTTCTTCGGCAGTTGCACAGAATACATGATGTCGCTACATATTTTTCAAAGATGCGGTTGTCTGCATCTACAGTTGTGCCTGCACATGAAAGGGGACTCTGGGGAGACACATTTTGTATACGGTGGTTGTCTAACTGGCTCAATATATCGGTTGGAATATGGTCATTGACAAGAAAAAAAAGATATCTACTATTCAACAAAGGTGCCTCTGGCAATCCATATTGCATCTTGTTCCATGACACCAATGGTCTCAGTGGTCATTATGAACCACTCCTATATAGGAACATGTCCATGTGCAATGTTGAAGTAGCTCATATTTACTTGTCCTTCTTTTGCAAAGACCTTGAATCGCAATGGGAACGGATGATGCATCTCAGAGATAGCCATGGTTTACAAGTGGCAACAAATGTTGTGTCTAACTGTGGAGATAGTCTGTTTAATGCAATTTGTTGTTTGGCAGCAGCGGAGTTTGATGTGCATTCGTTGCGGCTTTACACCGTATAGTCGTTTTGCAATGCAATTGTAGGCGGCAACCAACAGGCTTTTAGGTGCTTGCATCAACACCTTTTTCCATATCTCCTAGAAAATATGTTGGCAGTTGGAACTTGGCAGGAATACATTGTAAATATGGTGCTTCCATATGAAAAAGGGAATGTGGAGGGTTGCAATTTCTATTTCCAATGGTTGTCTATGATATCCAAAGTAAATTTCCAAGTTTGGTTGGCGTTGCCAGATGGCACTGTCCATTCTTGGTTTACTGATTCAAATTACGATCGAACATTTGACATCCTCTCGTTGAAAACAGATACAACACATATCCATTATGAACCTTTTCTTCGACATATCCATGGTTCAGGGTTGGATGTCCATGCCACCCAAACCGCATCGAATCTGCATACGCGCAGAATGATTTTTAGTGAGAATGAAACTCTTGTCGGGTCCGATATGGCCATAGAGGGCTTGAACAAAAAAACAATGTGTGAAATTCATTACAGTTGTGATGAACCCATACAGGACTTAAACAAAAAACCTAGAGTAAGTTATCAGAACTTGAAAAAAAATATGCGTCAAATTTGTCCCAGTTGTGATGAGGCCACACAGGCCTTGAATAAAAAACGTAGGCTACATTATCAGCACCTGGATCAGAGCGAAATTCATCGCAATTTCCATCAACTCATCATGCCCTTGGGAAAGAAACGTAGACTAAGTTACCACAACTTGAAAAAGGTCATGCGCGAGAGAAAGAAATACATTGCCACGCTTCCTATTAGAGAGAAAGCCACATATGAGAATCTAAATAAACTTGTTCGTGCAGAAAAGAACATAAACATGTGCGCTCACATATCCCAGAATGGTCATGCAACCATCACATTTTGTGCACTAGCAACAACACCATGGACTATTGGCAATGAAAACCAAGAAACAGTTTCCACCCATACTTCCCTGCGGAAAAAAAATGCAACACAGACGTACATGAAAGAAATTAAAGATACTCCTTCCATTGCATGTGCAATTTGTGAGCAACTGAATTTCTCAAAAAACAACAAGTCTTTCACAGCTACTTTGCAAGCATAATACTTCTAGTTGACAGCACACTATAAAACATTTTCCAATGGCAAAATTTGTCTTCCATGCAAACAATCGCCTCAACATGGAAAATTGCCACCGCTCCCAATGTCTGGCCAAATAAGATGTAATGCACCACTACCAGATGTAAGTGCGCTTACAGAACTTGAGGAGAGAGTTGGCTCTCTCTGAATTGTATTTACTGGAATCAGGCCTTGGGGCTATAAAGGACTCCAGATGGGCTTAACAGGATCAATTATTAATGTGCATGTTCAAGTAGATGTTGTACAAAGACTCTTGTCACAATTCATTAACAATACACTGACAATTGTTGTGCCTTTGAAAAGACACTTGTGATACAAAAATGCATATCAAACAGGCAAAGTGCATGTGCATGCTGTTATGAAAGCATTAAAGGAATTATGTTCGAGGGCCCTGTACAAAGCACATAACATTTGTATAAATGACAACTGGAACAATGTTCTTGCAGAAGAGAATAGCAACTTTGCAGACACTTTCGAAAATCCTATTGAATTTGATACAAGTGATGAATCAGAGAATGAAACACATGTTGAGACATTGGTGCATGGAATTCAAGGACAAATTCGTTGAGGAAACGAACTTTCCAACACTCTTCTATGGAGATGCAGGTGCCACCGATATCACAGAACGATTCAGTTATCATAAAATAGTCCAATGGGAGCTACTACATTCAAGCCCCAATCCTAGTCTATATGACAAACACATTTAAATTTCCAGGAATATGTAAGAAAGTCTTCTTTTTTCCATATTTTCGAAATAAAACTATTCTTTTGTCTTCTCATATATTTATGTGTTGCTACTATTTTCTCTTCAGCTATGTTGAATGTGAAAACATTATGTTTATTTTATTTCAATTATCTTCCTTTCTGATGCCACCTATCCTTTAGAATATTTCTGACAAAGGCCCTTACAATTCAAATAGTCCAAACTCTGGTTGTAAAATTGTATATCGCCGAACTCTGGGTGTTCTCTATAGGCCACGAAACAACAAAGGCCCATTTTTCATCCCGCTAGCTCCAGAACCCGCGATCCAACAACTGACTAACTATGGATTCAGGGCTCCATCCATGCTCTATCAAATCTCATCCCCATAGTTTATAAAAGTACATATTTCGTATGTATAAAAGTAAATATCTGTTTTTAAAAATTACATCTTTCATATATATAATTTATGGTCTCCAGGGACCTTTAACTTTATAAATTTCAATTTCTTCTCTCCAAGAGCCCTTGTTTTAAGGAAAGCTAATTCGGCAATGTTGTTTTTTTGTGTTTTTCTCCACTAAACTATGTAACAGGCATTACTGCTATTTTTTTTGTGCTTTCTTGTCCGCGACCCTATGTAAAAAAAGTACGATAATGCTATAAAAAATTGACACGAGCCCCTTAAAATTGAAATTGTGCCCAAGTCTGATTGTCAATTTGTATATCGCGAAACTATCAATGCTTTTTTGTAGGACACAGAACAACAAAAAAATCCCATTTTTCAACCCCCCATCCTGAGAACCCGCTATCCAAAAACTGACAAATTATGCTATGACGGCTTCGTCCATGCTCTTTAACATCTCATCCCCATATTGTATAAAAGTACATATTTCGTATGTATAAATATAAATATCTACTTTGTAAAATTACATATTTTGTATGTATAAATTATGCATATTTTTCTCTGCCTGGTCATTTTCAAAATTACATATGCGGTAAATCACTCACTCAAATTTCACATATCATATTTCATGTGTATATATGTGTGTGTGTGTGTGTTTCTTTAAATTTACAGAAATATGTAAGATGTTTTATTATTTTTTCTACATAAATGTCATAAAATTGTGTTCGTTATTTTATCTTTACCAGTTGTCCTGCTTACTACTTGCCATAGAGGCCGTTACAATTGAATTAGTCCGAACTGCGCTTGTCAATTTGTATATCACGGAACTCTGGGTATTCCTTGTAGGCCACAGAACAACAGAGGCCCATTTTTCAGCCTGCTAGCCCAAGAACCCACGATGCCAAAAAAATTGGCTAGCTATGAATTCAGGGATCCATGCATGCTCTATAGAATGTAATCCCTATAGTCTATAAAAGTACATATTTCGTAAGTATAAAAGTAAATATCCGCTTTATAAAATTGCATCTTTGCTATGTATAGTTTATGCTGTCCAGGAACCTTTAATTTCATAAATTTCAATTTCTTGTGTCCAGGACCCTTGTTTTAAGAAAATCTATTTCGGGAATGCTAGTTTTTTTGTGCTCTTCTCCACGGACCTATGTTACAGACGTTACTACTATTTTTTTGTGTTTTTTGTCCACGAGCATATGTAAAACATATGTAAAAAATACTATTTCGGGAATGCTACATTTTTTTGGACACGATGCCCTTAAAATTCTAGTAGTCTGCAAGTCCGATTATCAATTTGTATATCGTGAAAACTATCGGTGCTTTTTGTAGGATAGGGAAGAACAGAAGCCCGATTTTTAGCTCGACATCCTGAGAACCCGGCATCCAAAAACTGGCTAAGTATGGAATGAGCGATCCGCTTTGTAAAATTACACATTTCGCTTGTCAATTTGTATATCGCGGAACTCTGTGTATTCTTTGTAGACCACGGAACAACACAGGCCCATTTTTCAGCCCGAGAACCCGCGATGCAAAAAACTGGCTAAGTATGAATCCAGGGCTATGTGCATGCTCTATAAAATTTCATCCCCATACTCTATAAAAGTACATATTTTGTATCTATGAAAGTAAAAATCTGCTTAATAAAATTACATCTTTCGTATTTATAATTTATGTTGTGTAGGAACCTTTAATTTCATAAATTTCAATTTCTTCTGTCTAGGAACCCTTGTTTTAAGAAGCATCCAAAAACTGGCTAAGTATGGAATGAGGGCTCCGCTTTGTAAAATTACATATTTTGTATCTATAAAATATGTTGTGCAGGAACCTTTCATTTCATAAATTTGAATTTCTATTGTGTCAACGATCCCTTCTTTTAAAGAAAACTAAGTCAGGAATGGTAAGTTTTTTTTGTGTTTTTTCTCAACAAACCTATGTAGCAGACATTACCACTATTTTTTACAATTGAACTAGTCCAAACTTCGCTTGTCAATTTGTATATCACGGAACTCTGGGTATTCTTTGTAGACCACGGAACAACACATGCCCATTTTTCAGCCCGACAGTCTGAGAACCTGCGATGCAAAAAACTGACTAAGTATGAATCTAGGGCTCTGTGCATGCTCTATAAAATGTCATCCCCATACTATATAAAGTACATATTTCGTATCTATGAAAGTAAATATTTGTTTTATAAAATTGCATCTTTTGTATGTATAATTTATGTTGTCCAGGAACCTTTACTTTCATAATTTTCAATTTCTTGTGTCCAGGAACCCTTGTTTTAAGAAAAGTTATTTCGACAATGCTAGTTTTTTTTGTGCTCTTCTCCACGAACCTATGTAACAGATGTTACTACTATTTTTGTGTTTTGTGTCCACGACCGTATGTAAAACATATGTAAAGAATATTATTTCGACAATGGTTAACTTTTTGGACAAGATGTCCTTGAAATTCTAATACTCCGCAAGTCGGATTGTCAGTTTGTATATCGCGGAACTATTGGTGCTTTTTGTAGGACACGGAAGAACAAAAGCCCAATTTCCAGCCCGACATCCCGAGAACCCGCCATCCAAAACTGGCTAAGTATGGAATGATGGCTCCGCTTTGTAAAACTACATATTCTCTATGTATAAATTATTTTGTCCAGTAACCTTTCATTTCATAAATTTCAATTTCTATTATGTCCACGATCCCTTGTTTTAAAGAAAACTAAGTCAGGAACGCTAAATTTTGTTTATGTTTTTTGTCAAAAAACCTATGTAACAGACATTGCCACTAATTTTTACAATTCAAATAGTCTGATCTTCACTAGTCAATTTGTATATCGCGGAACTCTAGGTATTCTTTGTAGGCCACAGAACAACAGAGGCCCAATTCTAAATTTGTTGGACACGATGCCCTTGAAATTCTAATAGTCTGGGAGTCCAATTGTCAGTTTGTATATCGCGGAACTATCGATGCTTTTTGTAGGGCACAGAAGAACAGTAGCCCAATTTTCAGCCCGACATCCCGAGAACCCGCCATCCAAAAACTAGCCAAGTATGGAATGAAAGCTCCTCTTTGTAAAATTACATTCTGTATGTATAAATCATGTTTTCCAGGAACCTTTTCATTTCATAAATTTCAGTTTCTAGTGTCCACGATCCCTTCTTTTAAAGAAAAACAAGTCAGGAATGTTATTTTTTTTGTGTTTTTTGTCAACAAACCTATGTAACAGACATTATCAGTATGTTTCCAATTCAAATAGCCCCAACTACACTTCTCAATTTGTATATCGTGGAACTCTGTATGTATAAATTATTCTGTATAAAACTACATATTATGTATGTATAAATTATTCTGTCCAGGAACCTTTCATTTCATAAATTTCAATTTCTATTGTGTCCACCATCCCTTGTTTTAAAGAAAACTAAGTCAGGAACACTAAATTTTGTTTGTGTTTTCTGTCAACAAACCTATGTAACAGACATTGCCATTGATTTTTACAATTCAAATTGTCTGATCTCCGCTAGTCAATTTGTATATCGTGAAACTCTGGGTATTCTTTGTAGGCCACGAAACAGGAGAGGCCCAATGCTAAATTTGTTGGACATGATGCCCTTAAAATTCTAATAGTTCGGGAGTCCAATTGTCAGTTTTTATATCGTTGAACTATTGGTGCTTTTTGTAGGGCATAGAAGAACAAAAGCCCAATTTCCAGCCCAACATCCTGAGAACTCGCCATCCAAAACTGGCTAAGTATGGAATGATGGCTCTGCTTTGTAAAACTACATATTCTCTATGCATAAATTATTCTGTCCAAGAACCTTTCATTTCATAAATTTCAATTTCTATTCTGTCCACATTCCCTTGTTTTAAAGAAAACTAAGTCAGGAACGCTAAATTTTGTTTGCGTTTTCTGTCAACAAACCTATGTAACAGACATTGCCACTAATTTTTACAATTCAAATAGTCTGATCTCCGCTAGTGAATTTGTATATCGCGAAACTCTAGGTATTCTTTGTAGGCCATGAAACAATAGAGGCCCAATGCTAAATTTGTTGGACACGATGCCCTTAAAATTCTAATAGTCTAGGAGTCAAATTGTCAGTTTGTATATCGTGGAACTATCGGTGCTTTTTGTAGGGCATGGAAGAACAACATCCCAATTTTCAGCCTGACATACCAAGAACCCGCCATCCAAAAACTGGCTAAGTATGGAATGAGGGCTCCACTTTGTAAAATTACATTCTGTATGTATAAATTATGCAGGAACCTTTCATTTCATAAATTTCAGTTTCTAGTGTCCACGATCCCTTCTTTTAAAGAAAACCAAGTCAGGAATGCTAATTTTTTTTGTGTTATTTGTCAACAAACCTATGTAACAGACATTACTAGTATGTTTTACAATTCAAATAGCCCCAACTCTGCTTGTCAAATTGTATATTGCGGAACTCTGGGTATTCTTTATAGGCCACAGAACAACAAAGGCCCAGTTTTCAGCCCGAGAGCCCGCGATGCAAAAAACTGGCTAAATATGAATTCAGGGCTTCGTGCATGCTCCATAGAATGTCATCCCCGTACTCTATAAAATTACATATTTCGTATGTATAAAAGTAAATATCTGCTTTCTAAAATTGCATCTTTGGTATGTATAATTTATGTTGTCCAGGAACCTTTAATTTCATAAATTTCAAGTTCTTGTGTCCAAGAACCCTTGTTTTAAGAAAATCTATTTCATGAATGCTGGTTTTTTTTGTGCTCCTCTCCACGAACCTATGTAATAGACGTTACTACTATTTTTTTGTGTTTTTTTTCCACGACCGTATGTAAAACATATGTAATTTCAATTTCTATTGTGTCCACGATCTTCTTTTAAAGAAAACTAAGTCAGGAATGTCACTTTTTTCCCTGTTTTTTGTGAACAAACCTATGTAACATATATCACCACTAATTTTTTCATGTTTTTCCCCACGTACTCATGTACTACAACTTCCTGCCCACGTGTGTGTACTCTATCGCATTTATTCCCTTTCCTGTGGATGGGGTCGTAGTTGACCACATGCGTCGAGCGGAGTAGCCAAGAGCAATCCTCTGTGGTGTCGGCCACTTGATGACCGTGTGCCACTCCCTCCCACCTGCCTCATGACTTTAAATTCATCTCGCTCAAGGTAGGCCGCCATTACTCTCAGTGCGCCCTGCTCTGCCTTCGCATCCCTTCGACGGACCAACACCCTCGTTGGGCCTTTACTTTGCACTTGCGAACATTTATGGAACCTGACCAGCTCCCCAACCTATTTCAATTGCTCCAGCGGCTCCAGATGGCTCATTCTTTCCTGGTTTTTCTTCTCAGACCTCAGCCTCCTGCCCACCCTTTCCCTGCTCTTCTTTTATCCTCTCCTGCTCTGTTCCTGGTGAATTTTCACTCTCCCACTTTCCTGGAGATGCCCCGACTATGAGGGAAGCCGAAACGCAGGCCACCCTGCCAACAAAACCGACCCCGCCTGGTTCTCCATCCCCCGCCTACTCCCTCCCTGTTATCCTCCTCCTCTTCGGCCACCTCGTCCTCCTCCCTGGCACAGTTGACTCAAATTCCCGCTTCTCTCTCGCCCCTTCCTATGTCTCTTGCCAACAAAATGGAGGGCCTGGACTGCTTAGGGGCAGCATTGGACTACAACTCAGGACCTTTAGGAAATTCGACATCTGTTTCAAATCCAAGCCCTTTGGCTCCTCCCAACTCTCTGGCCACCCAATCGCTTGAGGACCAGGCTCACCATGCCCAATTTCAGATCGATGGTCCAGAAGCCAGTCAAAATTCACGACGACAACCCCAATATCGAGGCGGTTTCAACGCTGACCCAAAATGTGAGTGGCAAACAACCCTTTCACTGGTGCAGAGCCTAGTATTTGACTTGCGTCGAGACATGGACAATCTCTGGTTCCGCCTTGAGATCCTGAACGACAAAGCCTCTCAACTCCTGCAGTTGTTCTTCGCATTACAGGGTGGTCATCACCTCCCATCAGAGGCATCCCAGGTAGCAACAACCCAACCAACATCTACCTCGGCACCAGTGTTGGCACTGGAAACTTTGGTCCACGCACAGGAAGACCCCGACCAACAGAGACTTGCATCACACCCGGAGGAGGTACACAAGGAAGAGCACGTGCCATCACAGACAGAGGACGCCATGCAACTGGACCAGACACCACTCGAGGAGGAGCTGCCTCCTCTTGGGGACACGACATTCGTCGCCTTCTGCATACCTGCGTCGCCGCACTACAGCCCCTACCGATGATCTGTCTGTTTTTTTTTGTCTATTGTTTTGTCATGTGCATGGCGACCTTTCATGCATTTGTCCATGGTTATTATAGTTATGCTCTCTACACTTTCAATAGTTGTAATGACCACCCTTATGGGCCAGACTTTTGAACTATTTTTGCGTCAGTAACAGTCTAGTCTTCAGTTATGAAGCACTTCAGCTAGCTGAGTTGGTTTCCCCTCGAGGCAGCTCACTGTTTACAACTTGAAACAATGGGAATTCTCTGTAGTCCTTCATTTTCACAAAAAATTATACAATCTTACTTATAAACAAAAAAAAATATTGAATAAAATTTACATAATTGTTTATACTATTCATTAAGTAAAACATGTTATAACATTATATAAATTACTATAAATCTCCATACAATGTTATAATATTCTATAAATTGTTCAACCTCATGTATATGACGGAATTGTTCGGTGCAAAATGTATATGACGGAAGTTTTCGGTCCAAAATGTATCCCGCATAACATGCTGGACATGAAAAGTGTGAACCCGTGACTCCGCCAACCCGCAACTCCGTAATTGTTCCCTGCAAAATGTATCAAGTTTTATAGCATTCTACAAATTACTATAAATCTTGCTACAATGTTATAGCTTTGTATAAATTATTGTCTCACATATATGGCAGAATTCTTAGCTGCAAAATGTATATGGTGGAAGTGTTGGGTGCAAAATGTTTTTCATGGGACATGCTAGCCATAAAAAATGAGAAATGTGAACCCGCGAGTCTGCCGACCCGCCACTCCGTAATTGTTGGGTTACATTGGTTGTGTATTAAATATTTCATATACTATCAAACTAGGATCCTAGAACCTTCCTTCATGTACCACACATTAATATTTTTTGATAAATTCCAAATCAAACTAATTCAGGAATACTAAATTCTGCATGAATACCACATGCACTGCAACTTGCAACCCACATGTTTACTCCCCTTCCAGCCTGGCAGGGACTACGCTACCATGCAACACTTGTTACATGCGGATGTTAGAATGTTGTAATATCAAACTATTTAATTTTTTAAATATTATATTAGGTAAATTTAAGTTATTACATGTGGATGTTAGAATGTTGTAATATCAAACTATTTAATTTTTTAAATAATATATTAGGTAAATTTAAGTTATTACATGTGGATGTTAGAATGTTGTAATATCAAACTACTTAATGTTTGTTTTGATTAATAGTTAAATTAATAGGTGGAGACCTTTGTTTTGATTAATAATTAAATTAATAGGTGGAGACCTAGATGTAAATTATTTTAGTATTTTTTTTCATAGTAGAATTTGGTGATTTAAATACATTTAAATTGGTGTATAAAAAAAATTTGATGTTTAAGTTTAGGGAGGTATATATACCCTATCTTTCTTTCTATTTGAACTTGTGATCTTTTAGGAGGGAACAAATGTTCTTAACCATTAGATCCACTCTAATTATATTATATATTAGGTATTATATATGAATGTTAGATTGTATTAGTGTGCACTATTTTTTTATAGACCAATTTTGATTTAGTAGAACTTAACCACCACCACCATCATTATTATTTTAGTTTTGAATATTTAATATTTATTCTAATTAAAAATTAAATTAATAAAAAAAGCCTTGATATTTATGTAAACAAATACATTTAAAAATTGATTGAAATAAGATTTAGTGATTTAAATACATTCCTTGATAAGCTTTTATAAAATATATTAATATTCAATCTTCAATATTTGTTTTGAGGCATAGTAGTGTTCAAAAGGAGCATGCTTCAACCATGTGATCATGCTTTCATGGTATCAAAATGTGTCCAATCTCTTTGAAATGGTGTTTTTTAAGTTTTGGGCATTTATTATTTGTAGGTAAATTTAACAAAGTAATATGAAAGTTGTTTGTAATTTTGGAAATAAATAGTGTAATGAGTTTTTGAAACGTTTAAAGTTTCTAGTGGACACTTCATCCATCATGAGGGACTTTTAAAGCAATGATGAGTGGAGTGTCCACCTATCATCAATGATTTCCAAAATTACTATGAGAATTTGTAAAAATCTACATACTTTAATATGAAAATTTATATTTACAATTGATCAAAAAATATGTAATAATTTTTTGAGATAAAAAACTAGCTAATATAACTAAATGAATTTCTTTTAATCTCAATAATTAAACATCAACCAAATATAATTATTAAAATTTATTCTCAATTAAAATATAAATAAATCAATTACATTTTCTTTAAGTATAAATAAATCAATTACATCAAAAATTACATTTACTTTAAGTAATGTATAAATAAATCAATTACCTCAAAGAATATGTAATAATTTTTTGAAATAAAAAACTAGCTAATATAATTAAATGAATTTCTTTTATTCTCTCAACAATTAGACATCAACCAAATATAATTATTAAAATTTATTCTCAATTAAAATATAAATAAATCAATTACATTTACTTTATTAAATTATAAATAAATAAATTTAATAGAGATATGTTGCTCTGTTAATGGACGTTGTGATCAAAGTTACACATTTTGGACTTGAGATTCAACAGAGATTCTTTTAATGGAAGTTGTGATCAAAGTTACACATTTTGGACTTGAGATTCAATATAGATTCAACTTGGTAACTCCACAAAACTTGGCAGTAACTTGGTTTATTAAAAAATCATAGAACATGCACTCAAAAATGTCGGGGACGTAAAATTTGGAGAACTTATAAACTAAAATACAGTCTCATAAATTTTTACCAAGACTTTTGATGGAACATGATTTGGCTTGTCATGTCAAAGAGTGGAGTTAGCTCGAGAGGTACTAACAAAGTTTTGAACAGTTGTGTTTCTATGTTTGTGATTAGACCATCAATTGAGAGATGGTTTGCAAGAAGCAAACCCTCATTGAATAATGTCACAATCGTGGGAAGCCTCAAAATAACATGAGCTAGAGGATTAAAAACTCATGTGAAAACCTTACTTTTTTATCTCTTTTCCACTTAATATATTCTTTAAAAATGAATTTATATAAATTAATTTATAATTATGGTTTAAAATATGATAAGTAAAATTGTTAAAATGTTAATTGAGTTAAAAAAAATAAAGAATAACACATTAAATGGAATATAATTAAAATATACTTTTCAAAATGGCTTACAAAATATTCCAACCCTAGTCTAACCTTGAATGAAGTGGCTAATTATTTTCACAAAATATTCCAACCCTTGTCTAACCCTTCATGAAGTGACTAATCATTTTCATGAAGGAAATCCATATTTTAGGGAAGGTGGTTTGAGAAGTTATTTTAATTATTAATATAATTTTTCATAGCAAGATATAAATTTGTTGCAGCTTTCATAACTAGATATGAAATGGTGAATTTCAACCCTCAAGAAAACACCATCTTTCCTTCCTTATTTATTATTTATGAAAGAATCTTGTATTTTAATTTTGAAAGTGCATAACCATATCTTAAATATAGGCTCATAAGCTAAAAAAAAATATTATAGTTGCTTGCAAGCCATGCTTATTTTGAATTAAAACTTCGAATGTGGAAAAAACACTCACATTGATCATGAATATTGGCACCCAAAAATGTAAGTTTAAAAAATTGAATAATGGTTATTTTCAAGACTTTTTGAACTACTCATGGTGTAGTTTGTATTGTAACAGTGCATGGCATGTGAAGTGAAAGCAAAATTCAACTCATCTTGTAGCATCATTGGTTGTAGGAAAGACAATCCTCATTGCATCTTGACTATAAAATATTGAATTTGGGCTCTCAACCCTCATGCTAGTGTGTTATAAGATTCTCAAGCCATGTCTTCAGAACTACTCTCGACTTTGAAATTTCTATGATTGCAAAATGGTAACTCCACTACCAATGAGGAATTCACTTCGACCAAGATCAACCCAAAAGCATATATTCTTCAATATTTCAATGTTGTAACTACCCTTAGTTCTAAACTCTTCATGATTGAAAAATTGTAATCCCCCTACTAATGAGGAATTTGCTCCTACCAAGATAAACTCAAAACCATATATTCTTCAATTTATAAAAAGGTAATGTAACCCTTGCTCATATCATAATTTAGACTCACCCCATGATTGGCACAAAATTTGGTGGTAATGTAATGGTGTAAAATGTTTTGAGTTTTTCTAGGATTGGTAAGTCCTAGTTTATTTAATTATTCATATAAATCCCTGCATTTTGGAAGATTAGAACCAAAATCCATACTAGATTCTTTCAAATCTAAAAAATAACTTGGAGTAGTTTGAAGCATTGTCTTTCATGATCTAAATTTAAAGTCACCTTTTGAAATCCTAGGTGTTCAATAAACAAAACTCGTATTAGATTCTTTCAAAGTTGAAAAAATAACTTGGAGTAGTTTGAAGCATTGTCTTTCATTATCTAAATTTAGAGTTAGATTTTGAAATCCTAGGTGTTGAATATCCCTCCTAAAATTGACTAGACCATCCATTGAAATATGTAGGTTCAAGAATCAGTATAGGGGCTACAAGTTCCTCACTAGGAGAGTCATCAATTATATTGACTTCGTGATCAAATTGGGAATGAGCAGAAGATGGAAGTTGCCTTTTTTCTTGATAGTTTGCACTGGAATGCCTATATGATAAAAAAAAATTCCATTAATGGTGATTAAATTTGCGATAATGTATATTTTAATGTTGAGCTTGTAAATCCTAAGTGACTCCCCACATGACCTATATTTATCGAGTTAGCACCAATTAATGATTGGGAAGGTGAACCTACTAATATTCTTGTCCAAACTTGGAAATATTGCATGCAATAGTTGGGGGTTGATAGTTGTAATCATTGTAATCTCTAAAACTTCTTAAATCTCATCTTATTAGACATTTGAGAGTAAGGAAAAGATTTTAATCCAAGGTAATAGAAGTTTCTAGAGGTCGACAAGGATAATTGTTCCCATCTTTTCAAAATCTTTCTTTCGATGTGAATCCTTGAAGCCTAAGGTAGTTTGCAATCGGATATTCGCCCATGTTGGTTGGATTTTTGTCTAGTTGTATGGGTTTCCCACTAGCTTTATCTGCCACCATTAGATTTTTCCCTATTGAACATAGGATAGGATTCCCAAATAGAGCAATTTCACCCCAATAATATATTGTGTTAAGGCCTAGGACATCTAAGTGTCCTTGGGTAGTAATTAATCTTAATGAATGAGATGTATTAGAGTAGAATCATGCTTTCTATATGGACCTTCATATAATACACCCTATTATGAATGACATGCATTAGTAGTAGAATGTTTCTTCATATATGTTCATAGATGTGTAATGGAAGCATTTTTGAGATATTTTAAAAGTGTAACACACCCGACCCCCTAATCCTTCTTAGGCCAGTGGGATGTCAAAATTTCCTCTTTCTCTCAAAAAAAGGAATTCAAATCTGATTCTCGTAGGATCACGTTCGTCGCAATATTACGCAAGAACATCTCTCAATACTACATTTTCCATGCTCAATCTTGTTCATTCGACCTATTATAACCCTTGAGATGTTTCTGGCTAGGAAATTATGCCAAGGCATCCGTTTACTATGATTGAATTTGATTAATTTGTCTATCCTGAAACAAAGTGTCTTTGTTGTTTTATTTTGGGCCTGTATTACTAGTCTTTAAATATTTAAAGATCAAGATTTGAAGGAAAAATTTCTATGTCTTAGACAATTGAATATTTTAAAGAATGAAAGAAGAAGAGAGAAAAACAATTTTGAATGTAAAATAATGTATCTCTTGATAAATTATATTTTAACTTTCAGACAGAAGAAATAATAATAGAATATGTATCCGAAGCAGAAATAAAATGAACAGAAAAGAATGATTCTTCCTTATTCACTAGGTGAAATGAATGAAGTACATGTCTGATTAGTATTCACATTATAACTTAGAAATATGTAACTTTTAAATATATCTTTGCAATTTTTAATTGTAGTTGGTGTACTAAGTTGTCACAGTCATGGAAACAGATACATTCAAAAAGAATCTGTCATCATGAACAAAACATCTAAAAAAGGAGTCACATGAACTGATGCATAAAAGTTTGAATCTCTCGAAACTTGCAAAATTGTATTAAAGATCTCATCTCTCAGGCCCAAATAAGCTCCCTTTACATTGAGTTTTTCATATATATTTATACAAAGCAGGTCATAACCAAAATGGTTATTCAATCCCTTTTCCTAGCTTTTCAAATACAACAAGATCTTTGACTTCTAGAAAATAGGATTATTGGAGAAGACAACTCCTAATTTTCTTCATCTGGCTTGGTGAGTCATCTTGTCAACAACTGGATTAGATGATTCCAATTTACATTTGATGTATAATTGAATGACTTCATACTCCTATATGAAGTATCCAATTCTATGTATTTTTCATACGTAGGGGGATTTGAAAACAAGTTTTTTGTTTGGCAGAGAAAATATAAATCATCTATGAGTATGTCGACAATGGTTTGTCCTCTCTAAATATCAACTATCCCCTGAAATTTATCCTCTCTTTCTCTAGCAATGAATAATTTTTTTTTGTAGTTTTCATATGACAAAATCTTCCCTTTATCATCCCATGTTGAAGGTAACCTCATCTTCACTAAATTCTCAAACTTATTTGTGAAATATTCAATGTTTCTCTTCACCATTATGAATTTATTTTGAGCT
Source organism: Picea engelmannii (assembly GCA_009831015.1). Classification (NCBI taxonomy): domain Eukaryota; kingdom Viridiplantae; phylum Streptophyta; class Pinopsida; order Pinales; family Pinaceae; genus Picea; species Picea engelmannii. The sequence continues at coordinate 1,187,826 of ML776588.1, read as the reverse complement.
TGTTGTATCGGATTCCTTTTTTTTTAAATCCTTTCATTTTCCATAACCATTGCAGTTATGTCTTTGACACCTTTGTTTGTTAATGTTTCTCTGCAACTATAATTTATGAATTTGATAATTTGAGTAGCAACTTGAGGTCTAGTTCCTAATTCATAAAATGATTTTTTTATAATGCCATCTGCTTCATCTGTCAATAAAATCTCATCATCTATTATCTTGAAGTAGTCCCAAAGCTTTCCAAATTTACTAATGATTTCATCCCAAATGATGTGTCTGACCCCTATCAGATAGGGTTTTCCTAACAACTTGTTCTTAATTTTCTCCATGTTTGAATAATCTTATCCTTATCTTTGATTTCTTCACCCTGTGTTGAAATTGTTTTCTTCATCTTTTCAATTTAAACTCCCTTCAGGTTCAAGTCAATTAATGCTCTTGATAATCCATCTATTGGATCTGTTGAACCAGTGACTTGTGATGAAGAAGATTCTCCTTTCAAAATCTCAATATGTTTTTAATACATTTCTATCTATTCTCCCATATGTATCATCTTTTTTAGAAGTTGTTATTTTTCTGCCTGGATAACTTGTAATTTAGGTGTCTAGACATGTTCAATTCTAGGTATCTTGAGCCTACTTTTTAGTTCATGGATCTTTGTATCTTTGGTTTTCATCAACACTTGCACAAATGTCACATCTTGTGGATTATATCCTAAGTCCATCACCCATTCTTCTAATTCCTCGACTGTCATCTCCCTGGTTCTATTGGCCAATTTCTCAGTTTTAAGCTGGTTTATGAGCTTATCATTTATGACCTACAACTTCTTTATTCCAAGGTTATCTATCATCACATCTCCATTCAACATTTCTGCAGTTTGTTTATGAAAATCCATTTTATCTAGTGGATGAACTGCATTAAGATCAATAGAAATGTTTGTAACCTTTTTCTTTTCTTTTGGCTTCATGACTGCTATATTCAATATCCCATTCTCACAATCCACAGTTGTTAGCATTCTAGTCTAAGATGTATCATGTTCAAATATTTTAGGGTGATTGTTTTATTTGATCCTTGCACCCATTTTCTTGATATCCATTAAATGATGAACCTGATCGATTTTCTTTATATGATCTGTACTCCCTGATTTTGTTTCACTTTGACCCTCTGTACTCTTGGGCTTCTCTAATGATGATACTTCCACAATCAAAGCATGTCCTTTGTCCATCAGTGTTATTTCTTCCTGTAATTCTTGATCTTCCTCCTCATTGAGTACCTTTATTTTCTTCCTTTTTCTCGATCTTTCTTCCTCTATCTTTGAATCCATTAAGGTTGATTCTGCAGTCTTTCTCTTATATATTTTCTCAAACCGCTAAGGTGTCTCTGTGATTGGAGTCTTCAAAGATTGTTCAGGAACCTTGTTGTGGATTTGCAAAATACTTTGTACCTTTTCCCAACTGTCCTGGTTTGCTAGCATTTCCAATTATGCTCTTTGTTGATGTTGATAAGGAGTTTGTCCATGCGAGATTCTTTTTGAGGAAATTACAAAACAAGGGTCATATATATATGCTTCTCCTTGTTGAAATCCCATAGTTGACAGAACCTTTGTTGTTACCTACAATGTTGATCTAGTATTGACAATAAAAGGTCCTACCTCCTTTTTCAATTTAAAACTAGCCTTGTATTTTCTTGATACAAAATATATATCATCAGAATTTAATCTTTGCCTGATGTATTCCAGTGCAAAGGTTCTGGAAGTTAAGAAAATAGGTAAAAGAAAAGGTCGAAGTTCAAAACCATATATTATGATTTCAATATAATTCTCAAAGATGTACCAGTCTCCTACTCTCTTATCTGTGCTTAGCTGTAATGATTTTTTGCATTTTGGGAAGATTCTAGGGGAAATTTAATCATGTATTAATTGGTAATCTTTGGACATAAACGGATCAATATACTCTGAGAATCCAACATTCAGAGGATTTTTCCTAATCAATGAAGTCTAATGAATTATTGAAACTGGGTTACTAATCTCATCTTCAATTTTTAATCCAAGATGTGCAAAGTGAACGACTTGAGAAAACAAAAGGAGATCAACAAGGTAGGATTGATATTTGAAATACCTATGAGTTTCAAACTCTGGCAGTTGATGATGAATTTAATCAGCTCATAATTGGGCATAATTGAATTTGGTCAAGGGTTTAACTACAAATGGACAAATTGACACCATAATCCCTAACACAAAATCATCAACCATAAGGTCATTATCCTTTCCCAAAATTACATAAATCATGGAGATAATTTTTCTTGGAATTTTATGAAACAAGCTAGATTCGATTGAAACATTATTTGTAGGGATATCCAAATTCTTGCATAAATAAGACTGTAACAGGACCACTCTGTCCTCAATTTTTAATTATCTTAAACATTTGGCCAATACAATCTCATTTAATATTTCATTGTTAGGGTTTAATGGCCACCTTAACATTTCAGTGATGGATTGGGGAGTTAGTTCGATGAGTACAGACCCTTCTTTGGAAATTATAGCTCTATTAGAGGGAATGTATCTTGAGGCACACTAAACCAAAAACTCGGGAAAATTATATACTAGGGTCACCATAAATTTTGCTAAGTTGGATTCCCAGGCATGATAATGGTTGACCAAATCTCTAAAATTTTGGTTTGTCTGCTAGTGTAATTTGAAATAATTAAATGACAAGACTAGATCAAAGATATCCTTGTCTTTATCAAGTAAATCATATTTTTTCAGAAATTATTTTTTTCTTAGTTTTAGTGGGTTGAGAGGATTCCATTTTAAATAACAAGACTAGAAGAACTAAAGGACTTCAAATTACCTATAGAGAAACCTGGTTGGGAAAGGACTTGAACTGGAATGGCAATGGCAGATGGTGTTGGATTTTTTTTTTTAAACCAGATAATCGAATTCTTCGTAAATCCAAAATAAACCAACAGTTTCTACCTTTACTCCTTTTTAAAATGAAATTGATTATGTGGTGTTTTTTATTGGGGAAATATTTAATTAAAAGTGAATAAAAATTCATTTTTACCTTTTACTGCCTACTATCGTCATCTGAAACACGTGTCGATATAGCACTGATTGTGGGGAGTCTGGGTATGGTTATACTAACCATAGGCTCGGGGGGCTGTAGTTGGCATCCACACGACACGTCACAACTCCTTTAACCTTAGTTGAGTTTCGTGACCCCCCTCCCTTTTGTTAAATGTCAGACATGTGGGGGGTGCGATAGATTCTGGATCATCAGTTTAAAAGGTCAGGGGCGTGATTGTCTCTACAAAGAAATATGCGCTTATTAATATAGAGTATATGATATAACTATATAAGATCAAATTTTATTAAAGTTTCCACTAAACTTTAATAATCGTTTTATTAACAAAAATTAACACCAAAACTAAATTAAAACTAATCTTTAAATATTTAGTTAAATATTATTTCAAAAATGGTTTCGAAATAATAATAAGGAAAACTAATATAAAACCTTAAATGTCTATTTGAATTATTAGAAATAAACCTAAGTTTTATTTTTATATTTTTTGTGGAAAATTTAAACTATGTTACAACACGACCATAAACTTATGACGGAATCACCCCAAAGGTTCACTACAATGACTAGGGGTTTAACCTTCCCCAATTAGAAGGCTGGAATTACTCATTTCCACCAAATCAATGGTTAGCAATTACTCATACTTTTTCCTTATCAGAATAGCAGGTCATAAGACATGAGTTTCCACCCTAACGATTCCTCTCCGAAAGATCATTTCGATAGACCCAATGGTCCTCGAAATCAGAAATTCAACGGTTTCGATCACATCGACACCTCCAATTAACCAACAGTTACTTCCCTCCTCATCTCCTATCCATCATGTGATCAGGTGGGGTCCTTAGTCGATCTACAACTGAGGTTACATTGCACACCCACCTCATTGATCAATGGCTCTAGTTCTCTTGGAGTCCTTTACCATCGGATTACATCCACTCTGAGTATCATAGACCACTCCAACTGACACTCCTCTAATGGGATACCTCGATGGATCCAACGATCCACAAATAGTTTCATACAATGGTCAAGGTTCATTCAGAGTCTCACAACTGCATGACAACTATGGGCTCTAGATATTCCTCCTCGGAATGGATGATCATAAATAAAACAAATGTAATCTATCGGAATGACTTTTGATATATCAATGGTTCTCAGGTTCCCTCATCATTGGACTCTCTTTGGGACCATCATTCAGGTCTCTGATGGTCTATCCTTCAATAGACTTATATCCCTTACATTCAACATCAATGGTCCTCATTTCACTGTCTATCCATCTGATATATCAATAGCCCTCGTTGACTCAGAGTCCCCCCCATCAGAATTCTATTGCAACCTTACACTCAAACACTCTGATGGCCTAACCTTTTGACCAATGGTCGTGATATTTCCTCTCTACTCAAACGATGACTATGAATCATTCTGACTCAAAACATGAGTTTTCTTTAGAATAAGAGTATGATTCAAGACTTAACCGCTCATGATCTCTTCAAGCCTATTTACTGGGATCTTACCAGATCTTCTTGGAATCTCACCTTCACTCTATGTCTAACTAAGGAATTACTACTTCAAAACCTGATTGAAGGTTTTCATCCTACAAACTTTCCATTTCAAGGCATGAGATTTCACTGGGCTAAGGATCCCTAACTACACAGGGACCTTTCCAAGTATCTTGGCACTCTGCTACCATTCTCCCTATGAAGACTTATATCCTGTAAGATTTCCATTCAAGGGACTTATCAATTTTCAAGGTCACAACCTGTATTTACATTTCTCATTTGGATATTCGTATTTTCCATTATTAATTACTAAAAATAATCATGCATAATCCATTTTACTCAAGAATTTAATCATTCTTTCAATTTGATACATTCATCTCATAAACAATAAACAATTCATCTTCATCATTAACGTGCATTAGACACAACAAACAATAATAATTATTTGTTCAGTGAAGAATCTCAACCAACTAATTGACTGAGGGGGAAAGCCTTTCCTCCCAACCGTAGGCTATGTTGCATAGGTCCTTTCTACAGCATGCCACCCTCGTGCCAAGCCATAATACCTCCAGGGGACTAACTCAGTTAACTTCCAAAGCTGAGGAAATGGTTCAGAAAGGTTACTCTCCTTCACTCCACTAGGAACAACAGAAGTTTCCCTCTTCCCACTAATTTCGGGACCTCCATAGGTTTATCAGGTACCTTCCCAGCTGGATTTCCTCTGCATAAGGGATTCATTTCACTGCTACGCAGTTCCTCAATGACCTCCCCTTACTAGTGTCAGTCTATTTCTAGTAAGTACCAAGTCGTAGTCCTATGTTGCTCCAATCGAGATATGGGTCTTCTCTCCTCTCGGGTGACCATTAATCTCTTGGACAAGTTTCATATTTCCCTAAAGGAAAACTTCCCAACTAATCGGTTACTCAAATTTGTGTGCATGATTCTCTCCACTCATCGCACAATCTATTTGTGAATCTGCGACTTATCCAGAATCGGATCTAGGAGCCTGACAGGGCTAAAAAAGGATAAAAAATGAAAGTTCTCATAATTCGATGAAACCAATGCCATTGTGTCCGTCTCATTCTCCTGATTCCAACCATATATTTACTTTCTCAAACGGACGTTGTACGCGAGAGTTATCGTACTCTGACCGTTTTCCCAAACAGGCAAAAAGTCAACAGGTCCAGTCAAATGATGACATCAACATGACATCAACAGTGCTGACATGGCATAGACAAGTGGTGACAAGTGGAAGTCCAGTAGAAGGTGACTGGTCAGTGACAAGGATCCACCCAGCAGTTGACAGGTGGCACTTTATTGACAAATTGATTGATGCCATGTGGCCCAGTCATGGGCTGCCACATGGCACCATGGGATTGGTCAATGGGTTCATATGGAAAAATGTTATGGAGCTCATGGGATTTGAATCCATAACCTCTTGGTAGGCGCCCAAGACTTGGCCAAAGTCCTTTTTACCAATGGGCCCTTGATGGTGCTTATTAAATATAACCCACTTTAATTTTATTAAGGTGTATTGTAAAAGTGTATGGGCACACAAGGGGATAAGCCCCAGCCCAAGGATCTTGGGGATATCCCATAAAACTAGGGGGGCACGCATGAGAAGGGGCTTAGCCCACTTAAGGCACCCTATTTTGAGCCCTGATCCCATGCAGAGTGCCATAAGACGAGGGGCGTGCGCCCAGTTAGGGGGATTAGCTCTATACTTGCACAAATGTGGGTTTTTCACGATATATTAGTGATTTTTTAATGATTTTTTAAGCAGATTTAATGGATTTTGCCCATTTTTGGGAGATATCGGGCTCTTTTTGAGGCCAGATTTTGGGAGGAAGTTGGGAATGGATAACCAACTTCAGATCTATATAAACCAGGCTTGTTTGAGGCCATGGAGGACAGTCAAAGCAGATTTATGCTGAAGGGAAGCCAAGCCAAAGCAATTTTTATGCAGGGAAGCTGTTGAGGAGCAGACACTTGCGGGCCATTTCTGGGAGCTCCGGTCATCCGTTTTGCGTGCCATTTCTTCTGTTGGGTTCTAKAGATCTAGAAGAACATGACCAGATCAGTCTTGTAGCCTAATTTCACTGTCGCGATGTACTTTTTTGAGCTTTTGAACAGAAATAAAGAAGCCTCCCCCAGTGAGACAAAGGCCTAGAGACATAGACAATTTTGTGTCGAACTYTGTTATCACTTCTCTTGTTATGGTTTATTGTTCTTATTGCTTCAGTTCAGATCTGTATACTATTTTATGGCTGCTATGTTCCTTCATTAAATTCATCCTCTTTCATTCAACTTCTTAAATGGTTAATTAACGCATGCAATTAAAAACTCAACCACAGTCATTAAAAGATCTTTTCGGATCAAGTGGTATCAGAGCTAGTTGACGTTTGGACTTGATTTTTTCATGTTAACCAGGGAAAAGCTATAGCATGGTGAAGGCAAGCTTGTTGCAGAGAATCCATTAATTGTATTGAGAAAGAGAGCTTCTCATAGCGAGAAGATGGCATCGGAAGAAGGGCTTTCTCAAGATGAGAAAGAGTTCCAGAAAACTTTCCTTGCTATGTCAGAGATGGTGAAAGTTTTGTACAAGGATTACTTGGAACGAAAGAGACCAGTTTTGGGTGAATTTTCAAAGGGAAAAAGTGAAGAGAAAGAGGATCATCCTCAGATTCCTCCTTCACCTCCATCATCACCTCCTTCTTCTCCTTCTTCTTCAAGTTCAAGTTCTAAATCTAATGCAAAGAAACATGTTCATAAGCATAAGAATGAAATGCCATTGTTAAAACTTGATGTTAAATTTGAGTTACCCATATATGATGGTGAAGTAAACGCAGATAAACTTGACAATTGGGTCAGGAAGATGGAGGTTTACTGCAGTGTGCAACAGATCAAGGATGAGGCCACACAAATCAAGTTGGAATCTTTGAGACTTGCAGGTACAAATCTCATCTGGTGGCAAAGCAAGTTGAAAAATGGAACGCAACAAGTGGGTAATGTATTTCCATCATGGCAAAGCTTCATTTATGCACTTAGGAAACAATTCTATCCTTTGGGTTATAAAGAAAAAGAATTAATTGAATGGAAATCTTTAAAACTAAGAAAAGGACAAACAATGCAAGAGTATACTAATGGCTTTTGAAAAATGGAATTGATGTTAGATATCCCTTTACAAACACAATAAACTCTTATGAAGTATATAAGAGGTTTACCTGCGCATATTAGAAACACTGTATTCATGTTTGGACCCACTAACCTTGATGAGGTTTCTATTCAAGCGACATACATTGAATCAGGGAAAGTAGGTGTATCAGGGGAATCGTCTTCAAGGAAAGAGGACAAGAGGAAATGGCATGGCAAGAATTCAAATGTAGTGGCGAGAAAGGAAGGGAAGCCCTCTTGCAAGCATTGCAAGAAAGAGGGTCATGATGAGGACAGATGTTGGCAGTTGCATCCCGAGAAGAGACCAAAGTGGTTCAAGGAAAAGAAGGGAATGCAAACAGTGGCAGCGACAACAAGACCCATAGACTTGGGATCGGATTCAGGTGATGAATCAAAGATCTCATTGGTTGGTATGACAGGTAAAATTGGTGAAGGCATTGATTGTAGAAACAACTTGTTTCATATAAGGGTAATCATGCGCCACACTAAGATAGACACATTAATCGACAGTGGATCTCAATCTAATCTAATCTCAGAAGAATTGGTTAAGCAATTGGGGTTAAAAACACAAGTACATCATAAGCTTTACACACTTAAATGGATAAGCAATCATCATCAAATGCACATAACAAAGCAGTGCACAATCAAATTTGCAATTTCATCCAAGTATGTGGACGAAGTAACATGTGATATAGTGTCGTTAAGAGAATGTGGAATGGTCTTAGGTAGTCCATACTTATATGATCGTAAGGCAATCTTCTACAGGACAAAGAATCAATATCAATTAACCAAAACAGATCAAGATTATGCGGTTCATGCTCATCATGTTAAGGAAAATAAAACACTTCAAACAATGGAACAATTAAAGAAGGAAGTACAAGAAAGAAACAAACCAATAATTGTTTCAAATGAAGTAATCGATCTTAAGAAAGAACAAGAAATGATTGTTGAATGGAAAATCAATCATAAGTTGCTTCAAGATAAGCTGATGCCATGTAAATATTACAAGTATATCAGCTCATTTGCAGTCATATTTTTGATGATGTCATTAGTAATGTTGTCTACATGGATGATAGTGGATTCAGTAATATGTAACAGGGTTCAAATGGCTAACAATATACTGTCAGTTGTCATGATTGTGTTACAATTGATCTTGATGAGACAGGTGCACAGGACAGAGTTCCGAGACAGAGGACAAGCCGAGTGGCCTATCTCGAGCTTGTTGACTGGTCAGTAACCTTTTGGGGACCAAAAGGTCCTTTAGTGGGGAGGTGTGATCCAGAATCGGATCCAGGAGCTTGACAGGGCTAAAAAAGGCTAAAAAATGAAAGTGCTCAAAATTCAATGAAACCAATTCCATTGCGTCCGTCTCATTCTCCCGATTCCATCCATATATTTACTTTCTCAAACGGATGCTGTATGCGAGAGTTATCGTACTCTGACCATTTTCCCAAATAGGTAAAAAGTCAATAGGTCCAGTCAAATGATGACATCAGCAGTGCTGACATGGTAGAGACAAGTGGCGACAAGTGGCAGTCCAGCAGAAGGTGACTGGTCAGTAACAAGGATCCACCCAACAGTTGATAGGTGACACTTTATTGACAAATTTATTGATGCCATGTGGCCCAGTCATGGCCTGCCACGTGGCACCATGGAATTGGTCAATGGGTTCATATGGAAAAATGTTATGGAGCTCATGGGATTTGAACCCATGACCTCTTGGTAGGCGCCCAAGACTTGGCCAAAGTCCTTTTTACCAATGGGCCCTTGAGGGTGCTTATTAAATATAACCCACTTTAAATTTATTAAAGTGTATTGTAAAGGTGTATGGGCGCACAAGGGGATACGCCCCAGCCCAAGGATCTTGGGGATATCCCATAAAACCAGGGGGGCGCGCATGAGAAGGGGCTAAGCCCACTTAAGGTGCCCTATTTTGAGCCCTGATCCCATGCAGAGCACCATAAGACCAGGGGCGCGCACCCAGTTAGGGGGCTTATCCCTATACTTGCACAAATGTGGGTTTTTCACCATATATTAGTTATTTTTTAATGATTTTTTTAAGCAAATTTAATGGATTTTGCCCATTTTTGGGAGATATTGGGCTCTTTTTGAAGCCAGTTTTTGGGAGGAAGTTGGGGATGGATAACCAACTTCAGATCTATATAAACCAGGCATGTTTGAGCCCATCGAGGATAGTCAGAGCAGATTTATATTGAAGGGAAGCCAAGCCAAAGCAATTTTTATGCAGGGAAGCTATTGAGGAGCAGACGCTTGCGGGCCATTTCTGGGAGCTTCGGTCATCCATTTTGCATGTCGTTTCTTCTACTGGGTTCTAGAGATCTGGAAGAACATGACCAGATTAGTATTATAGCCTAATGGAACTATTGCGATGTACTTTTTGAGCTTTTGAACAGAAATAAAGAAGCCTCCCCCACTGAGACAAAGGCCCGGAGACGTAGGCAATTTTGTGTCGAACTCCGTTATCACTTATCTTGTTATGGTTTTCTATTATTATTGCTTCAGTTCAGATCTGTATATTATTTTATGGCTTCGATGTTCCTTCATTAAATTCATCCTCTTTCATTCATCTTCTTAAATGGTTAATTAACGCATGCAATTAAAAACTCAACCACGGTCATTAAAAGATCTTTTCGAATCAACGACCCACTGTATTCACAATAAAACTTTGTGAGAATTTTTGTCTTTCTGAGTTCTTGTGAATTGGTTATCTTCTCATGTATCTGAAGTCTTCCTGTGCATTCTCTTGCTCTTCCTCATCTTTTTCATTAATGTGAACTTTGTTCTCCTCCTTCTGTGTGATGTTTTCGACCTTTGGCATCTTCTTCCACCTATCCTCGGGATTCCCATGGTCCGTTGTTATACACAACCTTTAGTAAGGTTCCTCAATTCTAAGGGGCAATCTAGGTATGTCCTTTTGTTTGGGGTTTCAGTTGGTTCTTTTCTTATTCAAGCACCAAATCTATTAGCAGTTATAATTCCTTCAACCACCAACCCCAATCATGTATCTCTATGCAGTTCAAGTATGGTGGTAGGTGGTGTATTCGAATTTTGTAGGTGTAGGCTAGAATGTTGAGCAAGCTTCCTATTTTCTTCATTAAAACTTCTCAATTCCACCTCACTAGTCCCACTCGTGGTATCATGGCTACTACTCAAGGATTCCTTCCCAGTCAGATGTCTGGTATTCTATTAATCATAAACATAATTACATGCTTCATAATCACATTACATGAAGTCTTATCATAATTATAGTTTTGGGTGAAAACATGGTGTTATATTATCCTCCCCCTTAAAGAAACAACATTCTCGATATTTAAAACACCATATATATATAATTGTACACATGAAAAAAATGGATATGCCACTCTCATGGAATCTTCCAGTTCCCAAGTAGACTCATCTTCTCCAAAGTGATTTCATTGTACCTTGACCTGCATGATGACTCAGTTCTGGAATAATGTTTACCCCTTGTCCACGATGTGACGTAGACTACTCTCCCTCGGGGTTGCTCGACCTCCCGATCAAGGATCGTTAAATATTCCCGAGCTGGATCATCTCCTCGGGACCTTGCTGGTCTTGAAATCAATCAAACGTAGGACATGTTATCACCCTCAGGGTTTTCACGGTCATGATTTGATCGTGTCAATTTCCCCGTCGATCGACGATTCACAGAAATTGCGGGCTGCCAATGTGCTCGCTCTTTATCGGATATTTTTGTCCCCTCAATATGTAAAGTGCTCACCCAAATCTCCTTTAAATCATGGTTGTTGATCCCCTGTCTCGACGAGATCAACGACATTGGAAAATAGCGGGCTGCGAACTAGCGCGTCCGTTAATTTTTCCTCCTCTCCCCACAATGATTCCTCACCGTCGATTTTCCATTCTCAAATCAGTGGTTATCCGCAGGTCTTGCTTTCTTAGCACCCTGTTCCAAATCTCACATTGACAGGTGCTAGCTCCTTCCTTGCATGTGACCTTGGGGTATGACCCAAGTCTTAATATCCTAGTGCTTCGCAAGTTCAAAACCTTCAGTCAGGACCAGATCAACGATCCTCATCCTCCTTCACGATCAACGATCGAGATCCATTTCGGGACTCCGCACTTCAGGAGTTCGGCACTTTCGACCTCCGCTTTCCCCCAGAGTATTCCATACCCAAAGTTCCAGATCAGGCGCCATGCATCCACCTTGAATCAACAACTCTAGTCCACTTTGGGACTTCAGCCTTCGGAAGTCTCAACTTTCCCCGCTTGCTTTGTCCCGTAACACTTTCACCCAAAGTTCACGATCTTTCAACACGTGTCCTCCCGCAGATCAAGGACTATGACTAACTTTGGCTCTTTGGGATTTGGGAGTTTTAAACTCTCCGCACCTGCTTCCTCCCGAAGTACTTCCACCTGGAGTGCACGATCTATTGACACGTACCTCCCACAGATCAACAACCACAAGCCTCTTCGGCTATTCAGGATTCAAGAGTTTCAAATCTCCACCTTCGCTTTCTCCTGGAGCACTTCCACCCGAAATACATGATCTTTCGACACGTTTCCTTCTGAATCTGATGACCACGATACACTTCGGCTCTTTGGGGTTTGGGAGTTTTAAATCCTGCACACTCACTTTCCTCCTGGAGTAGTTTCACCCGAAGACGACATATTTCCGCTACGCATCCCTCTGGATCTGATGGTCCAGATCTTCTCCACCCACGTCGACTTCCTTTCGAAGCGCTAAGCCTCCAAAATTTTGGATCTCTCGCCACGTGATCTCCACAATGCATAGTTGCTATTTTCTTCAATCTTCGAGACTTTAGGAGTTTGTCACACTCTGCACCCGAAATCCTCCGAAGTGAATTCCCCCGAAGTATCTGATCTATCGACACATATCTCCTGAAAATCAACGTCCTGGATCTACTTCGGACTTTATCTCTTCGGTTATTCCTTTCTCCTTGTCCATGAAACTTTCGAAGTTTTTTCGCTCCAGAGTTGTGGATCGTACGCCACCTGTCCCTCTAGATGATGGACGGTCCCTGGCCTCTTCGGGACTTTGATGAATCCTCTCTCCTATGTACACGTAGAGACTTAAAACTTGTGCGCTTTTCCCAGATCCAACGATTTGGAATGATCCCACTCCCTCCTGGATGGATCTTAGCCAATGAATCGTGAAACCTTCAGAGCTTCACTCCCTTTGAAGATTTCTCCTCGCTATCTCTCTTGTGATTTATCTCTCAGACCCTTTGACTTCTCATAGGGCTTACTCTGACACTTAGTCGAACTTCCAATCTGTGCACTCCTTGCAACAGATTCCTACGCAAGACTTAACTTCTTACGGGCGACTGTGCACACCTTGCAACAGTCCCTTTGCACTCTTTGCAATGGAAATTTCACGCTATCTCTTCCGATCTTCCGAGTCTAAAAATACTCCGTCAATGCACTCCTTGCAGATTGTATGCACACTTTGCATGAGCTCAATCGAAGATAAACAATTGAAACTTATCCAAATGCTTCACAGTTTCATATGCTCAACAACATAACTCATTCATTCATGAAAACAGAAAATAACAGGGAAACTGTAAACAATAGCAACACCATGCATTGGGTCAATATCCCTCTGTTATATTCCTTCAATTGTAAATGGATACAGCCTGATAAAAACAATTTACATTCAGTAACAACTATCTCCTACTTTGCAGCTAACCTTATTTAGGTATACAATGCACCTACTTATACAAGAGGTCCTCTCGGGTTTCCTCCAACTACCTACCTGATCGAAATTAAATTCTACAACTACTTAAGTCCTATTACATAAACATTTGTGACAGAAAATTTAAGGTGAATCTTCATATCCATGCCAAAATCAAATAACTAAAGAATGATCTGATCTCTTGTAGTTTTGACGCGATTTCTCAACCTCCTCCCATTAACTTCTCTGATTCATCTTTTACTCGTAAGTTCTTTGAGATACACCATATTTCAAAATTTAAAATTTTACTCAAAAGGCGCGCTAAGTGTTGTGTTGTCATCCCATGTGGCTTTGGTTGATGATGATCCTACATCATGATGCATCTCTGACTCCACCTGTATCACAATCCAATCAATAATATGATTATAATTATGGACATATTTATTTAATAAAGATTCATGGAACACATTGTGAGCTTTAATTGTAGATGGAAAGGCAAGTATATAGGCTATTGATCCCACTCTCTCCAGGACTTATAATGGTCCACAATTGGGGTGCTAACTTAGCACAGGTCCCAATCCTTAGGGATATCCTCTTAGGTTTTATCTTGAGATACACATGATCTCCCACCTTGAACTCCTTATAATTTCTCTTGTTGTCTGCATAGCTCTTTTTTCTATCTTGGGCTACTTTCAAATTTTGTCGTATCCTGAGATTCATTGCATGTTCCATATCCTTTAGAAATTCTATTATAAGTGTGATCTTGTCCAATGGATTGTCCCAGCTGATTAGAAATCTGCACTTTCTTCGATACATAACCTCAAATGGGCTCATCTTCAATGATTCTTGATAACCATTGTTATAGGAAAACTCTACCATGAGTAGATACTCTTCCCATTGCTTGGTTTGATGCAGAACATGCATCCTCAACATATCCTCCAACACTTTATTCACTCTTTTGGTCTGACCATATGTTTGAGGTAATGCATAAAATACAATGACAAACTTATCTAAGTAATCTTTGAAAATTCCATTCATTAAATACATGAAGATAGCTAGTGCATTTGACAACCCAAAGGGGACCACTGTGAACTCATAATGGCCATATCTTGTTTTGAAGGAAGTCTTGTTGATGTATTCTTTTTTAATCCTCACCTGATGATAGCCTAATCGAAGGTTAATCTTGGAGAATATCTTTGCATCCTTTAAATGATCAAAGAGATCATCTATCCTTGGCAAATGATACTTGTTCTTCAAAGTCACCTTATTCAGTTGCCTGAAGTCAATGCAAATCCTCAAAGTACCTTATTTTTTTTTCACAAATAACATTGGGGCACCCCAAGGTGACACACTTAGGCGTATATACCCCTTTTTCAAAATATCTTCGATATTGGGGATGCTCCAGGCATCAGATTGATTGAGAAATCAATATGTCTCTTGGGTGGAAACCTTGATATTTCTCTAAAGACATCTTCAAACTCCTTTAGGACTGCATAATCTTCAATATTTGGCACTTTACCCTTTGGTGTCTCTTCCATATGTGTTGCAAATATTTGACATCCTTTTCTAAAGATTTTCTTCCGTTGCAAGGATGAAACTTCTTTGATAGTTACTGCCCTTAGAATACCCTGAATTGTCCTCAAGTTACCTTCCTCATCAAAGCAAGTAAATGTCTTATTATAATAATATAGGAAAACATGATGCTTGTCCAACCAATCCATACCAATTAGGAAATCATAGGAGCCCAAAGGTGTGATATTCAAATCCACCCTTGTGCTCAACCCATTAATGTCCATAGGATATTCTTTAACCATTTCATTAATTTTCCTCTCAGCTCCTGTAGCTAGCTGCACCAACCAAGATTTCCCAAGATTTCTTCTTGGCAAATGAAATCTTTCCACCATCTTAGGATCTAGATAACTATGACTATCTCTTGAATCAATTAAAATAGAATGGGTTGGTTATTAATCTTACCTTCTAATTCAATCATGTGGGACTGGAATTCAACTTGCTTATTATACAGGGTTGCATAGATCCTTTGTACATTTCTTCCTATTTCCTCCAATTTATCAGTTTGTTGTACATTGTGAACAATCATCACTTTCTCACCTCTATGAAGGAAATATATGTACATGTGATCTCCCTCACAACCCCAACACTTCATTGTATGTTGCCTTGGTATTTGCCCCATTGTCTCTGTCATTTTGGGCTCCTTGGAAGCTGGTTGTCCCTAAGAACTATTTATGAACAATGGTGGCTTGACCCCCTTCTTCCTCTTCTCCATCTTGCCTTTGTTCTTGTCTTCCCAAGCCTTTTGGAAAGTTTATCTTCCTCTATGATGATCATAGAGACACTTGGCTCTCCTTATGGTTTCCTCCAATGTCTTGGGATCATCATACTATATCTTATCACTGATAAATGATGGAAGTCCACTTAGATACCTCTGAATCTTAACTTTCTCATCCTTTATGAAAGAAATATATTTCAGCAACTCTAAAAATATCCTTTCATACTCATATATAGTCATACTCCTAATCTTGAGTTCGAAGAACTCCTTCATTTTCCTATCATAATAACGCTTGGTCAAGTACTTCTTTTGAAAATATCTCTTGAACTCCCTCCAAGTAATTTTCTTCTCATTAATGTGTTTCACTTGCACAAATTGGTCCCACCACATTGATGATTTCCCCTTGAGCTGGTAGATGGAAATTCTTTCTTTTTCCTGAGAGGAGTAAGTATTCAATTAAAAGTATTTCCTCATCCCTAAAAGCCAAGTCTCTACATCCTCATCCTTCTTGTGATCACCATTAAATTTAGGAGGCTTGATCTTATTCATCTATCCTTGTATCTCATCAACTCCAGACCTCTTCTTATGCTTCCTGGATAGAGATGGACTTGAACTACTATGTGCTCTCCTAGCCGAAATATTTGGTGAGTGTTGATGATGCCTATCAACACTTATTTCTTCTTTTCTTTTTTTATCATGAGACCTATTACTCCCTTACTTGCCTAACTTTGTCTCCTTGCCCATTTTCTTCTTTATTCTGTCCAAGCTCTATAGAAACTTGATGTTAAATCCATCTTGCTACTCTTTGTATTTCATAAGCCTCTCATTATCAGCCTTATAACTTTGGACATATTTTCGTAGACTCTTGATGGTCTCCACCAAGTTCATGCTTTCTTTTTTTCCTTCTCCGTGACCATTTGATTATGTCCTTTCATTACCCATGCTGACATACAACCCTATTACCTCATATTCATGGTTGTAGTTCCTCTGTTCATACTCCATGACTTAAATATCTATGCTAATAATGTTCTAATCTATTTTCTTTTAACTCTGCAAAAGGTGCAGGAAATAGGATTTGTTAGACTAATAATTTAATAAATATTTGAATACTATGCACCATTCTGTCTTTTTAAATACACTGGAATTATTCTTTCTAATATCTTTGTGAATGTGACTATCCAATTTCCATTTCTAGGTGCATATTTGGACTCTTATGTCCAAGACCTTTCCAATGACTTCTTTCTTGCTCAATTATGAGTTGCGAACATAAAGTTATGGTCCTTTGAATATTACCCACTTACTCCTTTTATACACTTTTTATCCTAGGTGTAATTTCAACCTTGTTC
This sequence comes from Picea engelmannii, assembly GCA_009831015.1. Classification (NCBI taxonomy): domain Eukaryota; kingdom Viridiplantae; phylum Streptophyta; class Pinopsida; order Pinales; family Pinaceae; genus Picea; species Picea engelmannii. Next base: position 1,170,763 of record ML776588.1, on the reverse strand, counting down.
TTGCATCCATACACTACCCCCTAGGGGATTTTAATAGGTGATCAATTGGGTATCTTCATGACCCCACTTTGAACAATATGAGCAATTTTCACCATAATCTGAGCTTTAGGCTACTAGATACAGTCTGCTGAAGTTTAAGGCCCATTTATATTTATAGCCTTGAATGCTACATGTGTCTTCTACGTCCTCCTATGAACTTTCATATACTCAGAAACTTAATTAAACTCCATGGATATATTCTATGGTTCAATATATTTCCTTGGACTTCTCATTTTCCCCAATTCGACATTTGAGTAGGAAGTTATGGCCTCCAGAGTGAACTGACACCCAAAATTTTACCTTGCATTGTTTGGCCCGTAACTTCCTCATACTAGCTTTTTTTAACAAACAATTTACACTATTAGAAAACTCTCTTCGAGCTATTTTATTTGAGTTGCAAAGACAAAATGTACCTTGGTATACTCTTCTCTCATGGTTTTTGAGTACCTGAAAACACCGTTTAGGCCCTCAAAAAAAACCTACAAGAAGATGACCTAAAAAACACTGCAATTTTCTAAGAAAATTAATTGATTTCTACTAACTTGGCGACTGATTTGGAATTATGGGCCCATTTGGCACCTTGAGATGATGTCATGATAGCCTCCTATACTTTCTAGTCCTACCTCATCATCCTTCACTCTCTTCTTTCTATATTTTTCTTTTTTACGTGGCCCTTACAATTCATTAAAATAATAATACTTTATGGATCCACCTGTCTAGTTGGCACATTTTTTACCACGGATGGGACAAGGGTCCCCCTTTTCCTATCCCAGTTCCACATGGTACCTTGTTATTGGTCACTAGGATGGGTGAGTCCTATACCACACCTTTTTCCTTTGTTCACACAAACTTACTCATCTCCCTAATCGGGTGACTGAGATCGGGCGAGATCAATTACCAAAAGGCCATGTTGCACCCCAAACATGCTCGAATTTTAACAACCCTTTGGGTCACAATGGTGGTTTTCGCATGCTACATGGCATGTTCTAAGTGATGTCTCATGGTACAAGGGCTGGAAGCCAAAATCACTTCACCCCCATGTGACAATGGTTTATGGTATCAACTAAACCACCTACGCTCATAACTCCCACATCACATGCCACCATGCTGCCACTATGCATTGGCCACTGTGGAACTCCATGTCACCTATGCCACGTTACTACCATGTTATCTCTAGATCACCTCCACAACATGTTGACGTCATATACGAAAAAGTACCTGAATTTTTCCAATTTTTGAATTCCTCCAAAATTCCTTAAAATGCATAATTCGAAATTATTTTCGCGGTGCTATGGAAATTTTTTATTAAGTTTTTTACGACCGATTTCATCCCTGAGCATGCCAATTTCACCTGGACGCGTGAAATTTGACTCTCCCATGTCAAATTCTCCATGCATTACACTACAAAAATTGGGGCTTTTTCCCAATTTCGTCCAATTTCACCCTGGTCACTCTGCAATTCTACAACTCGACCAATTACAGTCCTGAAAATGCCCAGACTAAGACTAAAAATTGGAATTTTAACCCATGGATAATTTTTCCTCAATTACTCAAGAAATTTCCCCAATTTCAATATAGTAATTTTGACAAACATGTTGTTGTTAGCGACATAACTATTGATATTATGGTAGGTGTGAGAGGTGTTAACCTCCATATGTAACCTTTGACTAGAATAGAATATTCTGGAAGCAAGAGAAACCCTAAACAAATTTGTGAAAAACCTAGAAGACATGCCGACTCAGCAGAAGACACAATATTAAGGTATTTTCCTCTAGGAAGACAAGTCGGCCTCACAGGAAAAAGATAAACAAAAAATATAATTACCATAAGGTCAGGTTGACCTAGCCATAAAAGTCATTGGACATATTAATATAAATAGAGGATGTCTTGGCTCATTTTTTCACTCACTCTCACTTAGAAAACCAGAAACAATGTGCAAGTTTGAAGGAGGAGTATCAACAACTACAGTTGTATGGTTTTCTCTTGTTCAGTCTTTTTGATACTTTCTCTTGTGCGCTACCCTTGGAGAAGGTGTGCTCTCTTGGTTATCTATTGGTTCTAGTGTGGCTTCTCAAAATCATTCTTTCTGTCAAAATTTACGGTTATCGGGGGTGGATTTTATGCCTATGTTTGGGTGAAAATGGTGTAGCATTGGCTATGGTTAAACAAACACAATATTCTAACAGGTTATGGGCCCACACCACCTTCGAAATAGTCTAACCACTGGAAGGTATATCCACAACTCTCTGTCAAGTTCGTCGTAGCACAATTGTGGTTTCAGTGCAAGTTCCTTCATGCCAGTTGCAGCACCAATTGCAGTGCCAGTTACAGTACCAGTTGCAATGAAAATTTCTGTGAAGTATTGGGACTAATTTTTAGTTGTCCTAGTGCGCCTTACCCTAGAGAATCTACAACTACCTCCATATTGCAAGTTGGAGCACTTTAAAATTTTTAGGTTCATCATTGCTTGTCACTGCTGTCGGATGGTGTTGCTACTGCCAGATGTATGTACTTGTATATGTTTAAATTGTATCACTATATTGAGGGTGTTTGCAGGAGAAGGGATCTTTTGTCCAAGTAGCAATAGTAGATCAAGAGGGATCTCAAATCCAATACATTCATAGGAACACCACACTCTTTAGGTTGGAAAGAATACTTGTCTCAGAAGAAAAGAAACTGAAGCGGAACAATAGCCAGACTCCAGGTTTGCATATTAGGTTTGATATTTTTATTATTGTTTCTTAAGTGAGTATTGCAATCCTTTATATTTTATTAATGCTAGGAACAAATGAATACTTAGTAGCATGTACTATTAATATAAATGATTTGTAATTAATTGCAATATGAACTAACATCTCCTCTAGGAGATATTTCTTGTTCTTGTTCTCATGCAGGACACCTTGGTAATGCTATAATGAATTACCATGAAATTGATATGTTGTTATATAAAATGCTATTATATTGGAAATAATTTTTCTCTTGTTGTTTCTGTTTTGGGCAGGCTATCCTATGTATTCCAGGAAGGTTACCAAAGAAAATAAAGACTTGAAAGGATTCAAATGGAGTTAGACTTCAAAGGGAGCCATTGATCAGGAAGAAGCTATCTTGGTTTCATGAAACTTTGTAGGACACAAAAGGGTATGCAATAAACGAAAGTGTGGTCTGAGAATTCTCTCAGATAGAGGGAGTTGACTTCAGAATTTGAGATGAAGGATATTTCAGGACTTCATCAGAGACATGGTGCAGGAAGGTGCAATGAGGTTCCATCACTTATCCATAGATGAACAGATAGATGAAATTTTCACTAAGCCTCTGTCTAGGACAAGCTTGGAAGGAATGCAAATGTTTCCCTAGGGGAGTATTGATGATTGAAACATCGTGACGATATTCCAAGATTGATCAGATGGACTTGATCATGTGGGAATAGGCCCAGAAGTAATCTTCGATGGATTGAAGATTCGAGCTGTTTCTAGATCTCCTATGTGTGAATTACATCAGGCCTTGAAACTCTCACAAGTAGGTGAGTAGTTAACTCACGAGTAGGTGAGTAGCCTTGATAAGCATCGGGTCGACTCTATCTCCACATGAACTTGGCTACAGACCAGGGGATATAGGGAACATCTACATCCGAAGTAGATGTTCCCCAACGTAGTCTTCGAAGGACTGAATAATCGAGGTACTTTAGGTGCAATTCCATGTGTCTGATAGAATCGAGCTAAATGCATTCGTAGAGTGATCCCATGAGAGGATCACCATGAGGTGTTTTTGGCTCTGACGTGGTCATAATTCTTGTCACAGGAAAAGAAAAACCCAAGGTGCTAGACACATGTGTCTGATAACATCGAGCTAAATGTATTCACAGAGTGATCCTATGAGAGGATCACCATGAGTTGTTTGTGGCTTAGATGTGGTCATGATTCTTGTCATGGGACAAGAATGAACCGAGGTGATAGACACATGGTGGTGGAGATGGATCATCAATATAGCTAAATGAGGCTCATGGATATTGTGATATTTTCTATGATAGAATAATACCAAGAATAAGTACGACGATATGTTTTGATTCTAGATTGCTACCAGATGATGATGATAGTAATGATGTTACTCATGACATGGGTGTAGCCATGGGTGAGCACGTCATGCGGGTGTATCCCATGATGATGATGGTGACCCACACTACTAGGTGGAGATCTAGTGTTCTCTAGCATATTGTGGCCCGTAGATGAGATTGATAGGTCCACATGGGTGTAACCATGTGTGATGTAATGGTGCTACTAGTAGCATGGTTTGCGTAACCATGAAGAGAGGATCATGGCAAAGTGAGTAAGGCTATGAAGACCAAAAGGGAACAACATGGTTAAGTACCTCCCTAGGTAAGAGGGGGTGTTGATATTATGGTAGTTGTGGGAGGTTTTAACCTCCAGATGTAACCTTTGACTAGAATATAATATTTTGGAAGCAAGAGAAACCCTAAACAGATGTGTGCAAACCCTATAAGACATGTCGACTTAGTAGAATATATAATACTAAGGTATTATCCTCCAGGAAGACAAGTCGACCTCATAGGAAAAATATAAACAAAAAATATAATTATCAGAAGGTTAGGTAGGCCTAGCAAGAAAATTCATTGGACACATTAATATAAATAAAGGATGTCTTGGCTCATTTGTTCACTCACTCTCACTCAAAAAACTAGAAACAATGCACACGTTTGGAGGAGGAGAAACAATAACTGTAGTTGTATGGTTTTCACTTATTTAGTCTTTTTGGTACTTTCTCTTGTGTGCTACCCTTAGAGAAGGTGCGCTCTCTTGGTTATCTGTTGGTTATTGTGTGGCTTCTAAGAATCATTCTTTATATCAAAGGTTACGGTGCTCGGGGGTGGATTTTGTGCCTATGGTTGGGTGACAATGGTGTAGCATTGTATATGGTTAAACAAGAACAATATTCTAACAATAACCTCCCTAACCCCTCACGTAGTTAGAATAATATATTTTCCATGTAATAAAGGCCAATATTAATCAAGCCTAGTAATAAGAAAGAATAAGTCAAATGTAAGAAGACCTAATAGAAGCTTATTCTTCTAGAAGATCTTCCTCTAGATTGTTCTTTTGGTACATATATTTAGTATAAATAGGAGTTGAGGGCTGGGAAGTCTTGTCTTGAGAATTATTGTAATAGATCGTTTCTATGTTGGAGGTTTCCCCCTCGAAGAGGCAAGTGAACATTGTTTCCTATCAATAAAGGTATTATTTTGGTGCTATGGTTTCATATATTGTGTTGTTCCATTGTTATTCTCTGCAATATTTATGTTTTTGGATATTATAATAGATTCGATACCTTTCAAGTGGTATCAGAGCACTTTCCTTGGTAGAAAACTGTGGGTTATTTTTTTCAGAGTAGAGATGTATTCCAACGTCTTAAATATACATATATTTGTTTTTCAATGCATAAATCCACAGTTGGGGAAGCATACATGTAGGAACTACAAGTGGTACTTAAGCACACATTGTTGGCCACCCTTGTAACCCATGTTGGTACCCCTTCGAGTGGTAGCACATCAAACAACACCTGTATACGGATCGACCTAGATATCATGAAGCCCTCCATAGATAAACCATTTGACCACCTGACTGCTATAGTGCGACCGAGAATAACACTCAAGAAGATACTCTCTAGTGCTTGGGTAGTCGGGTAGTATGCCTAAGGGCACGGTCTAGCCTCCTTAGTTGGTGCCGTGAGATATTGGGTCAAGTACTACTGTTGGACCCCACACATATATTAGAGAGCTATAGAACCGGGCAAACCCTTGTCTGTAGAAACCCTAAATACCCTAACCCTTGGGATAGAAACAAAAACATAACAGATAAGATCTATTGTTGTGCAACTTTACCTCCTGCATTCTGGTTGCAAAATTACTACACATTTTTTCCTGTTAAGAATTTGGGCCTTCCAACACTGTAATATTCTTCAGATTGGAGTATAACTCCGCATAAGTAAAAAAAAAAAAATGTTTGGGGCCTGCCCACACTCTGTGGAGTAAAACAAAATTCTGGGGCCTATTCGCACTCTTATTTGAGACCTAGCCCATTGCATTCCTCTTTTCATCCTGATCGTGATGATACCTATCATTTTTCAACCCTTTTTTTCCATGTGGTCCTGCTCCCCTTCCACACCCCTTATTAGGGACCTATCTCATTGGATTCCCCTTTTCATTATGATCGTTGTCATACCTATCATTTTCTACTCTTTCTTTGACCCCATGGACCCACTCCTCCTTCCATCATGGCTCCCACCTGCCAAGAAGAAACCAATCAAAAACTGAGTACTGATATGGTTTCCCTTCAAAACAGAGTCAACAAGGACATTTTGACCATTCATGTAAAGATAGACATCATCCAAGACCAGCTCCATAACACCATTGGTGAATTCAAAGACCAACTAGGTGGCAAAATTAATGCAGTCCATTCCATGCTCCACCAATTCATGACCAAATTCTAGGCTACATCCTCCTCTGACCCCCCTCTCTATATTGAAGGTGTTGACTCCAATCAATCGCTCCCCTCTCATTTCAACTACATACGTCATGATCCCCGTCTTGTGAGAGTCGAGGTCAAAAAAATTGATGGATCGGATCCACAATCCTAGATTACTCATATGGAACATTTTTTCTCCCTACATGGTATCACTGATGAGTTAACCAAGCTTCGTTATGGAATTCTCTATTTGGATTTGGAAATATGGAAATGGTGGCAATGGCGTCGCAATGTACACCAAGGGTATGTTTATTGGTCACGGTTTGTTACTGAGATGTATGAACACTTTGACATGGACACCCACCATTTAGGACATCTAACCAAGCTGAAACAATCTCGCATAGTAGAATATTGTATTGCTGCCTTTGAGAACTTGGCTTTCCAAACGGAGGGCATGACAGGCACTTTCTTCAAGGAATGCTTTATTAGTGGCCTCAAGGATGAAATTTGTGCCCAAGTCATCATGGCTCTCCCCTTGACTTGGTTGGAAGCCACTAAGCACTACAAGGAGGCACAACAGGTCATTTTGGCCTAGAGCAGAAAACCCACTTTTGTTCCTTGCCCTAAACCCAACTCACATGCCCCACAAGCCGCTCCTCTCAAGATCCACAAGTTAACATGGGAAAAAATGGTTGAACGCCAACTCAAAGGTCTTTGCTATAATTGTGATGACAAATATTTTCTTGAGCACAAGTGTAAGGAACAATTGATTTTTATGGTCATTTCAGAGGATGTCGTTGAAGAGGAAGTTGAAGTCCCCCCTGTTGAAGAGCCACCCCTTCCCGATTCTACTACTTTGCCTGCTAACCCACTAGAAGTTAAACCACTGATTTCATTACATGCCCTCACATGCTTCTATGCTCCTCAAACCCTCAAGCCCATTGGCTATATTAAGCATCAAAAAGTCATCATCCTTGTTGAGAGTGGAAGCACCCATAATTTTATTCACCATCGCATTGCCTAGGAAATATATTGCTATATTTGTGTCGTCAACAATCAAGTTATGAATGCTAATGGCGGTTCCATGAAATGTGGTGGGAATTGTGAAAATGTGCGTCTTAAAATTGGGCAGTACCACATGAAATCTCATATGTTTTCCATTGATATGGGTGGTTGTGACATTGTGCTAGGTGTTGAATGGTTATGCACTTTGGGCCCCATTCTCATGGATTTTAAGGAATTAACCATGCAATTACAACAGGAGGGACAACAATATCACTTACAAGGCATCACAACAGGTTCCCATGAGATCATCAGTTCCCATCGCATGGAAAATATTCTCAAAAAAGGTCATTCAGGTATTATCTCCCAACTTCATTCTATTCAAGTAGTTGAGACACCCTTTGTGCATCTTGACCTCCAATATCTCTTTTCCAAACACTAAGATGTTTTTTCCACTCCCGAGGGACTTCCCCCTTCACGTGGTGTTCATGATCATTCCATTCCACCTATCCTCGACAATCTCCCTCCCAATGTTCGCCCTTATCGTCATCCCTTTTCCCAGAAGGATGAAATTGAGAAAATCATGCAAGAATTGCTTGAGGTGGGTGTTATCCATTCTAGTACTAGCCCCTATTCTTATCCTGTGGTCATGATACTCAAGAAAGAAGGTACTTGGCGTATGTGTCCAAACTTTTTCTCCCTCAATAAACTCACCATCAAAGACAAGTTTCCCATTCCTGTCATTGATGACCTCTTGGATGAATTAAGCGGTTCCCAATACTTTACTAAACTTGATCTTCAATCTGACTACCACCAAATTTGTATGAAAGATGAAGACATTACCAAGACTACATTTCAAACTCATGAGGATCACTATGAGTTCTTGGTCATGCCCTTTGGCATTTGTAAGGCCCCATCAAAATTCCAAAGTCTCATGAATCATGTCTTCCACCCTTTTCTCTTTCATTTTGTCTTAGTTTTCTTTTATGATATTCTCATCTATATTAAAAATTGGACAACCCATCTTTCCCATGTTGATCAAGTTCTGCATCTCCTCTCTCAACACAAAATTTTCCTCAAACAATCTAAATGTACCTTTGGAGCCTTAGAAGTGGAGTACCTGGGTCATATCGTTGGAAAGGATGGTGTAAGGGTGGATCCTAAGAAAATTGAAGCTATGCAAGAATGGCCTTTCCCTAAAACTCTTAAGAGTTTACGTGACTTTCTAGGTTTAACAGGTTATTATCACAAGTTTGTTAAGAATTATGGAAAAATTGCAACACCTCTCACAACTCTCCTTAAAAATAATTTCTTCAATTGGACTTCGACAAATGATCAATCCTTCCATGCCTAGGAATCATCTATGTGCACGACGTCGGTCTTGGATCTTCCAGACTTCACCTAGACCTTTGTCTTGGAATGTGATGTTTCCGAAAAAGGAATTGGGGCAGTCCTCATGCAATAAGGTAGGCCTTTGGAATTCACAAACAAACAACTTTCAAATAAGGATTTGGGCCAATCAATCTATGAAAAGTAAATGTTGGCTATTCTACATGCAGTGGATCTCTGGCGTCCTTATCTACTGGGGAAACATTTCCGGATTAAAACTGATCATTGGAGCCTGAAGTATTTTCCGAAACAAATAATTTCCTCCCCGGGGGAACAAAAATGAGTAACCAAGTTGTTCGACTACTATTATGAGATCATTTACAAGAAGGGAAAATAAACTGTGGTTGTTGATGCTCTTTCCCGAAAATAATGAAGAATAAGGGTCCCTCTTTTCCCTCTCTTTTGTTATACCAGATTGGCTCCAAGATGCTCTCCAGGAATGGTTCCACGATCCCAAAATCTCTTACCTCATCCAACAATTGCAAGAAAATTCTCCAGCTTCTCCAAGGTACTCTTGGAACAATAATGAGCTTCGCTACAAATGTCATCTCTATTTAAGAAACCAGATAAAAATTAAATCCACAATGCTTTCTGAGCGTCATGCTTCACCTGCAGTTGGGAATTCAGGGTTTACCAAAACCTATGAAAGGGTCAAATGTTCTTTTTTCTGGGATGGTATGAAATAGGACATACACACTTTTATGGATGGATGTGATGTCTTTCAACGTAACAAAGGAGAAGCATTCAAATCCCCAGGCACACTCCAACCCCTTCCAATTCCCCCTTCTATCTAGCAGGATATTTCTATGGATTTCATTGTGGGCCTACCTAAATATGGCAATAAGATAGTCATCATGGTGGTAGTTGATTTTCATTCCAAATATGCTCATTTATATGTTCTGTAACACCCCTTCACCACATCCATGGTGGATTAAGTTTTCATGGATAATATCTTCAAACTTCATGGCATGCCTCATTCTATTTTCTCTAACCGAGATCCCACTTTCACCAACAATTTTTTGCAAGAAATTTTCAGGATACAAGGAACCCAATTGCATTTCAACACCGCCTATCATCCCAAGACTGAAGGCCAAATTGAATTTGTCAAAAAGTGTTTGGAAACATATTTGAGGTGTTTTGCATCTGAGCGGAAAAATCAGTGGGCTCAATGGTTACCCCTAGATGAATGGCGGTACAACACTTCTTACCATACAACTTCTCACATGACTCCTTTTGAAACAATCTATGGAAAAAATCCACCTTCAGTTCTCTCATACATGCCTGGTGTCTCGAAGGTCCAAGATATTGACCAAACTCTTACAGTTTGAGAGGCTATTCTCCGTGCCCTCAAAGAGAATTTGTTCATGGCTCAAAATCAAATGAAGAAACAAGCATATTAAGATCACTCAAAACATCAATTTGTTGAAGGGGACTAGGTGTTTCTTTGACTTCAACCTTATAAGAATACTTCACTCAAGGTTGACCATTGTAAAAAACTGGCACCCAAATTTTATGGTCCTTACATGGTTCTCAAGTGAGTGGGACAGGTGGCCTATCATTTAGCTTTTCCCAGTCATTCTAAGCCATATCCTATTTTTCATGTCTCATGCTTAAAGAAGGTGATTGGAACTAAGTGTCAAAATCAAACCAGTCTTCCCAAGTTGGATGAAGAAGGCTCCATCTAGTTGCAGTATTGGACCATCATGAGCATCGTCTCCATCGACACACCATCAAGGAAGTGTTAGTACAATGGAAAGATACAACTCCGACAGATGCCACCTGGGATCCAACTACCATTCTACAACAATTTCCTCATATCAATCCTTGAGGGAAAGGATATTTTTTAAGGGGGAGGGCATGTTAAGGACCTAACCTCCCTAACCCCTCACATAGGTAGAACAATATATTTTCCATGTAATAAAGGACAATATTAATAAGGCCTAGTAATAAGGAAGAATAAGTCAAATGTAAGAATACCTAATAGAAGCTTTTGCTTCTAGAAGATCTTCCTCTAGATTGTTCTTTTGGTAGATATATTTATTATAAATAGGACTCGAGGGCATGAGAAGTCATTTCTTGAAAATTATTGTAACAAAGCGTTGCTATGTTGTAGGTTTCCCCCTCGAAGAGGCAGGTAAACATTGTTTCCTATCAATAAAGGTATTATTTTGGTTCTGTGGTTTCATATATTGTGTTGTTTCGCTGTTATTCTCTGCAATATTTCTATTTTTGTCTATTATAATATATTTGGTACCTCACAATTGCAGACATCCGTTTCAAACATTTTGTTGAACAGTTTGCATGCAAAATGTGCAACTATGTTTCAACGCTTTGTCTATGGTCTATACAAGCTCAGTGTTGAACCCGTGGCTCTGATACCACACTGTAATGTACGAAGCCTCCTAGTTGAGTCATGTCACCACATTATAACATCCCCGTTACAATCAAACTCGCCAAATACAATTCTGATACCACATTGTATCATTCCCAACCCCAATTTCGGAAATTCCCCATGAAATTACCAATTCTCGTACCATTAATTTAAATAAAAAAAATTCTACATATACACATAATTATACAACCCATAATAAATATAAACATGCATAATAATACAAGAAAACCCATAACAAAATATGCATTTAATCACATAGTAATTAAATAAAATACACATAATACACTTATCTTTTGTTGCAAATTCACCAACTGCATGCATACCTCAAATGTTCCTCCCAGCCATAGACTCTACTACTCATAAACTCTCAGCAACAGGTCACCCCCGAGATGGGAATAAAACTTCACCGGGGAAAAGGATTCCTAAGCCAGGATAATGTCTATTAACAACCAAAACTACACATACTTAGGTGCCAAATCAAGAAGATAACCTAGGTCGGATGATTGCTCGAGATGGCTTATTACTTTTTCAATTCTTGAGATGTATGCTTTCGACCATTGGGACAACAATTCGTAGTTCAGGAAGATATTATGAAAATTGACAATCAAATACCCATTTTTGTGTTACAAAAGATCCTTCAATGGGAGGCAGGTACGTATCGATGGGATCCAGATAAAGATGAAGACAACCTGATCAATCAACGATGGGCAGATATAGATCAGGACCTCGTCTCTATTCTAAAACACGCTTGGTTCAATTTGTCACCTATTCCGTATAAGTATGACAGTTCGGATTCACATGTAATAGCTGGAGTCCCATTGAAGGATGATTCACATCTTTTGGAATTTGTGTATGAAAATATTATCAGCTCTTCAGATTTTAAATCCCCTTATAAGCAGAAGAAAAACAACAGGCGCGTTAGCCGCATCACTCTCTCACGAGCGGTGCAACTCAAAGGTAAAGGGGTGAAATTCGCTCCAAACAAAGGGCCGCTCAATGAAATGCGTTTCAATCGCAGAAACCTCATGCTTTACTTACCCACAATTGAAATGGACGGCAAAGAGGACGTTGTTTTGAGAAATTTGGTGGTATTTGAAGCTTCTAAACAGGGAAAGGAATCACAACCCCTTAGGTCATATGTGAACTTGATGCAGCGCTTGATCGATACAGTCGATGACGTTGAAGCGCTGAGAGATGGCGGTGTAATACACAGTCACTTGGGCACCAACAATGATGTTGCCAAAGTCTGGAACGGAATGTGCGAGCAACTACCAACCAACAACATCAAATACGAGCCAATTGAACTCATATATGGGTGCCCACAGTGACCATTTGTGTTGCAGAAGTTACGAAGCTGAAATTGGATTCGAGTGAATTTATTGTTTTTTACAATATGCATTTCCATTATAATAACCTCCAAACGCTTTGTAAAGCGATGAGAACTCTACATTAAAGTTAAACCATACAAAGCAATCATCCATATACCACTTGTTAAAACGATTAGTAACGGTTCAAAGAGCTGGTAGAGCATCTGGCAGTCGCACAGTTCCAAAGGCAAATCGTTTCATTTTCTTTTTATGTAACGTATTGTGAGTGTGATAGGTGATATAATCGTTGGAGGAAACAGAGAAAGGGGAGTGCGGGGGGCGAGCTGGGGAAAACCTCTTGTGAAGAGGGGTTCCTTTGTATGCTGAGTTAATTTGTAAATCCGAATTGGAGTAATACAGAAGACATATTTACTTGAGACTGTGAGATTCATCACGGTCGATTCTTTCAGTATGTTTTCCCTGTTGTCATTATCATATTGTTTATCTCTTCCTCTTTCAGCCATGTTAAATTTGTTTGGAATTCATTTTATATGCTCCTTACCCACAATTGATATATATGTGTTGCGTTACATGGTGACTGGTCATAATTCGTTCAAGATAAGCGCTCTGCATCTAGTTATCAACCTTCTGTCTTTTTCCTCTAAAATCGTAGTGAAAATTCCTCCTTGATAGATGCTTTCACTGTGATGGCCTTTCCTTTTCTTTTTCTGCTACCGCATCATGATTATCAATCGTTGAAAGATAGACTTACTTTGCCTCACTTTCCATGAGTTTATACGATCACTATTGTTATCTCTTTTCTTCGGTTTTCACTTGGCTCCATGCCCAATGGACTGTTTCCCTGATCCAACCCCCAAACTTTAAAAATCCAAAACTATCATTTACCCATAAATCTTCCCACCATTTCACACTTGTTGAAGATCATATTGTGACATTGTTCAAGAGATCCATCTCGGGTTGGGGGGGGGCAGCTTCCAATCCAAAGTGGTTCGAGGTTGCCTTGGGATTGATTTGCATGCAACCCATTTTCAGTTCCGAGTGTCAACATTTTGGCGCCGTTGTCGGGGACTCGAATTTGATATCTATCCCTAGGAGAATGACATTTTCATAGTCCTAAGGCCTGGTTGAGTAGTCGGTCATAGGAAAATGTTGGTTGCACATGCTCTGGCGACTCCATTAAAAGTTTCCGATGGTGATTTCATTGGCAGGAGAACTCATAATTACATCTTTCACGTTAGGTCGCCCAATGGATGAAGGCACCTGGTCTACTGTTCTTGGCACTTTACAGGAAAGTACCATCCCTAGATGGAGCCTATGTTGTGACAGATATTATCAATCAGATGCCACAGGTAACAGACGCATAAGATGAGGTTGGAATTGGTACAGAAAGCACCTCCTTCTCTATTAACAGATTGTCCTGTAGCCCAAAGGAGCTGGGAGCTAATCAATTAACAAGGTTTTGGCGAAGGAATGGAAACAACAATCATCCTGACTCGTCACAGCCAACCGAAAAAGAAAACGATCAGGTTGGGACACACCCCCAATTCATCTCCCATGTATCGAATCACTTGCTTGCTGAAAAGTTGAAATCCTATGTGCCTCAGATGTTTCCTCTCGACCATTTTCATCGCCCTCCTCAGTCCCAAGCTGAGTAGTCAGAAAACATTAAAAGAAACCTCCTCCTTACTTGCTATGGAGACTGCCATTTCAAGGAGCTGGTGAGCAATCTGAAACGTGATAGGGTTACTCGTAGGATTCGGGAATGGTATGTTCAGTGCCAGTGTCTTTACACTAATGAAGACCTATGTCGGATGATGGATCTTTACATTGACAAAGACCTAGGTCGGATGATTGCTCGAGATGGATTATTACTTTTGCAATTCTTGATATGTATGCTTTCGACCATTGGGACAACAATTCACAGTTCAGGAAGATATTATGAAAATTGACAATCAAATACCCATTTTTGTGTTACAAAAGATCCTTCAATGGGAGGCAGGTACGTATCAATGGGATCCAGATAAAGATGAAGACAACCTGATCGATCAACGATGGGCAGATACAGATCAAGACCTCGTCTCTATTCTAAAACACACTTGTTTCAATCTGTCACCTATTCCGTATAAGTATGACAGTCCAGATTCGCATGTAATAGCTGGAGTCCCATTGAAGGATGATTCACATCTTTTGGAATTTGTGTATGAAAATATTATCAACTCTTCAGATTTTAAATCCCCTTATAAGCGGAAGAAAAACAGCAGGCGCATCAGCTGCATCACTCTCTCACGAGCGGTGCAACTCAAAGGTAAAGGGGTGAAATTCGCTCCAAACAAAGGGCCGCTCAACGAAATTCGTTTCAATCGCAAAAACCTCACGCTTTACTTACCCACAATTGAAATGGACGGCAAAGTGGATGCTGTTTTGAGAAATTTGGTGGTATTTGAAGCTTCTAAATAGAGAAAGGAATCACAACCCCTCAAGTCATATGTGAACTTGATGCAGTGCTTGGTCGATACAGCCGATGACGTTGAAGCGCTGAGAGATGGTGGTATAATACACAGTCACTTGGGCACCAACAATGATGTTGCCAAAGTCTGGAATGGAATGCGCTAGCAACTACCAACCAACAACATCAAATACGAGTGAATCAAACTCATATATGGGTGCCCACAGTGACCATTTTCATTGTAGAAGTTACGAAGCTAAAATTGGATTCGAGTGAATTTATTGTTTTTTACAATATGCATTTCTGTTATAATAACCTCCAAACGCTTTGTAAAGCGATGAGAACTCTACATTAAAGTTAAACCATACAAAGCGATCATCCATATACCACTTTTTAAAATGATTAGTAACGGTTCAAAGAGCTGGTAGAGCATCTAGCAGTCGCACAGTTCTAGAAGGCAAATCATTTCATTTTCTTTTTATGTAACATATTGTGAGTGCGATAGGTGATATAATCGTTGGAGGAAACAGAGAAAGGGGAGTGGGGGGGGCGAGCTGGGGAAAACCTCTTGTGAAGAGGGGTTCCTTTGTATGCTGAGTTAATTTGTAAATCCGAATTGGAGTAATACAAAAGACATATATACTTGAGACTGTGAGATTCATCACGGTCGATTCTTTCAGTATGTTTTCCCTGTTGTCATTATCATATTGTTTATCTCTTCCTCTTTCAGCTGTGTTAAATTTGTTTGGAATTCATTTTATATGCTCCTTACCCAAAGTTGATATATATGTGTTGCGTTACATGGTGACTGGTCAAAATTCATTCAAGATAAGCACTCTGCATCTAGTTATCAGCCTTCTGTCTTTTTCCTCTAAAATCGTAGTGAAAATTCCTCCTTGATAGATGCTTTCACTGTGATGGTCTTTCCTTTTCTTTTTCTGCTACCACATCTTGATTATCAATCACTGAAAAATAGAATTACTTTACCTCACTTTTCGAAAGTTTATACGATCACTGCTGTTATCTCTTTTCTTCGGTTTTCACTTGGCTCCATGCCCAATGGACTGTTTCCCTTATCCAACCCCCAAACTTTAAAAATCCAAAACTATCATTTACCCATAAATATTCCCACCATTTCACGCTTGCTGAAGATCATATTGTGACATTGTTCGAGAGATCCCTCTCGGGTTGGGGGGGGAGGGGGGGAAGCTTCCAATCCAAAGTGGTTCGAGGTTGCCTCGGGATTGATTTGCATGCAATCCATTTTCAGTTCTGAGTGTCAACATTTTGGAGCCATTGCCGAGGACTCGAAGTTGATATCTATCCTTAGGAGAATGAAATTTTCATAGTCCTAAGGCCTGGTTGAGCAACCAGTCATAGGCAAATGTTGGTTGCACATGCTTTGGCGACTCCATTAAAATTTTCCGATGGTGATTTCATTGGCAGGAGAACTCATAATTACAACTTTCATGTTAGGTTGCCCAATGGATGAAGGCACCTGGTCTACTGTTCTTGGCACTTTATGGGAAAGTACCATCCCTAGATGGAGCCTATGTTGTGACAGATATTATCAATCAGACGCCACAGGTAATAGACGTAGAAGATGAGGTTGGAATAGGTACATAAATCACCTCCTTCTCTATTAACAGATTGTCCTGCAGCCCAAAGGAGCTGGGAGCTGATCAATTAACAAGGTTTTGGCGAAGGAATGGCAACAACAATCGTCCTGACTCGTCACAGCCAACCGAAAAAGAAAACGATCAGGTTGGGACACACCCCCAATTCATCTCCCGCGTATCGAATCACTTGCTTGCTGAAAAGTTGAAATCCTATGTGCCTCAGATGTTTCCTCTCGACCCTTTTCATCGCCCTCCTCAGTCCCAAGCTGACGAGTCAGAAAACATTAAAAGAAAGCTCCTCCTTACTTTCTATGGAGACTGCCATTTCAAGGAGCTAGTGAGCAATATGAAACGTGATAGGGTTACTCGTAGGATTCGGGAATGGTATGTTCAGTGCCAGTGTCTTTACACTAATGAAGACCTATGTCGAATGATGGATCTTAACACTGACGAAGACCTAGGTCGGATGATTGCTCGAGATGGCTTATTACTTTTGAAATTCTTGAGATGTATGCTTTCGACCATTGGGACAACAATTCACAGTTCAGGAAGATATTATGAAAATTGACAATCAAATACCCATTTTTGTGTTACAAAAGATCCTTCAATGGGAGGCAGGTACGTATCGATGCGATCCAGATAAAGATGAAGACAACCTGATCGATCAACGGTGGGCAGATACAGATCAAGACCTCGTCTCTATTCTAAAACACGCTTGGTTCAATCTGTCACCTATTCCGTATAAGTATGATAGTCCGGATTCACATGTAATAGATGGAGTCCCATTGAAGGATGATTCACATCTTTTGGAATTTTTGTATGAAAATATTATCAGCTCTTCAGATTTTAAATCCCCTTATAAGCGGAAGAAAAACAACAGGCGCCTCAGGCACATCACTCTCTCACGAGCGGTGCAACTCAAAGGTAAAGGAGTGAAATTCACTCCAAACAAAGGGCCACTCAACGAAATTCGTTTCAATCACAGAAACCTCACGCTTTACTTACCCACAATTGAAATGGACGGCAAAGCGGACGTTGTTTTGAGAAATTTGGTGGTATTTGAAGCTTCTAAACAGGGAAAGGAATCACAACCCCTCAGGTCATATGTGAACTTGATGCAGCGCTTGATCGATACAGCCGATGATGTTGAAGCGCTGAGAGATGGCGGTATAATACACAGTCACTTGGGCACCAACAATGATGTTTCCAAAGTCTGGAATGGAATGCGCGAGCAACTACCAACCAACAACATCAAATACGAGCCAATTGAACTCATATATGGGTGCCCACAGTGACCATTTGCATTGCATAAGTTACGAAGCTGAAATTGGATTCAAGTGAATTTATTGTTTTTTACAATATGCATTTCTGTTATAATAACCTCCAAACGCTTTGTAAAGCGATGAGAACTCTACATTAAAGTTAAACCATACAAAGCGATCATCTGTATACCACTTGTTAAAACGATTAGTAACGGTTCAAAGAGCTGGCAGAGCATCTGGCAGTCGCACAGTTCCAGAAAGCAAACCGTTTCATTTTCTTTTTATGTAACGTATTGTGAGTGCGATAGGTGATATAGTCGTTGGAGTAAACAGAGAAAGGGGAGCGCGGGGGGTGAGCTGGGGAAAAACTCTTGTGAAGAGGGGTTCCTTTGTATGTTGAGTTAATTTGTAAATCCGAATTGGAGTAATACAGAAGACATATTTACTTGAGACTGTGAGATTCATCACGGTCGATTCTTTCAGTATGTTTTCCTTGTTATCATTATCATATTATTTATCTCTTCCTCTTTCAGCTATGTTAAATTTGTTTGGAATTCATTTTATATGCTCCTTACCCACAATTGATATATATGTGTTGCGCAGGGATGATTTTAGGGGCTAAATTTCGCTCATGGGCTAATTTTCCATGGTTTTTCCAAAAACGAGATTCGCTATTTTAAAAATGATTCGCCCAAATTCTATAGGATAAAATTATTTTATCTTAAAAATCGCCAAAATTTTATAAAAACTATATAAACTACTTAGAAATTTGAATATTTTTACAAAAATATCGCCAAACATTTATAGTTGACATATGAAGGATTAGTAAGATTCGCCAAGGTTTCTACATTTTAAAATAAATTTCCATCCTTAAAATCATCCCTGGTGTTGCGTTACATGGTGACTGGTCAGAATTCGTTCAAGATAAGCGCTCTGCATCTAGTTATTAGCCTTATGTATTTTTCCTCTAAAATCATAGTGAAAAATCCTCTTTGATAGATGCTTTCACTGTGATGGCCTTTCCTTTTCTTTTTCTGCTACCACATCATGATTATCAATCACTGAAAGATAGACTTACTTTGCCTCACTTTCTGCAAGTTTATACGATCACTGTTGTTATCTCTTTTCTTCGGTTTTCACTTGGTTCCATGCCCAATGGACTGTTTCCCTGATCCAACCCCCAAACTTTAAAAATCCAAAACTATCATTTACCCATAAATCTTCCCACCATTTCACGCTTGCTGAAGATCATATTGTGACATTGTTCGAGAGATCCCTCTCGGGTTGGGGGGGGGCAGCTTCCAATCCAAAGTGGTTTGAGGTTGCCTCAAGATTGATTTGCATGCAACCCATTTTCAGTGCTGAGTGTCAACACCAAGTATGTTGAGTAACATGTAAATGGTGAAATACTTGCCTGAGACACAAGAAAAACCACTTTACAATGATGTATGTTAGTTGGATTAGAAAGTTAATCTTGTTGTCCCTAATTTTCAGCAATAGATAACAATATATATCAACAATAAATTCTACTATAATCTTGTCAATAAATTTAGAGACCAAGTAGAAAATGCAAGAAAAAGACTAGCTATTGACTAGTTAAACTCAAGATGAGAAACCAATATTCTAGCATAAAAAGATAAAATTGTTGTAAACACTTGTATGCAGAAAATTATATCATCCTTATGACTGTAACATTCAATTTATTACAGAAAGAAAATCAGCCATTGAAATCCCCTCAAACTTTGCCAAAATTTGCACTAGACCAATAAGAATAAGTGTGCAAAATTTGAGCAAAATCCAATGGTTGATAAGGGAATTATTCAAGCAAATGAGTTAGGGTTTTTGCAGCCCTAATGGATGAAGATGCAATTTATAATAGAAGAAATAAATATTCCCTTTATGGGTATGTGTTAGTGGATACGAGGTGCCCAAGGCACAAGGGGTACAATCCACTTTGCAAGAAGTAAAAATGATCGAAAATCACGTTTCTCAATGCAATATTTTGTTTCTCTGATGCAATAATAAATGACTAGTGCTCTTAATTATTTGTTTAATGGGGTCATGAAAATAAATACCTAGAGAAGCTACCTCATTGGGGGTGTAATCCCTTTTACTTCCCAAGACAAGTTTCTCTAGCTAGGGTTTAAGCTAAGAGGGTGTATGCCCTTATACTTCTCTTAGCAAACCTTTGTTTAACCAATAACATGAAGAATAAAATGATGAAGACTATGGAGGGGGTGTATTCCCTTATACTTCCCACCTAGCTCCTAGCACAATAACCTTGACTTGAAACAAATGATATCATGAGAGTAAAAAACCATACCAATTCAAGGAAAAATGCCAAGATAATTCACCACAAATAGCAAGAGATAAGCCTTCCAAGGCTAGCACATCACTTCCATCAACCATAACATCAAGAGATAACCATAAACAATATCCAGGAGAGACAAATTTTCCAAAGATAGCGAAAATTTCAGACCATTACTTCTCACAATGAGGGAGAGTTATGTTAAAATGAGATCTTATGATATATTATTTATACAAAATGTCACCAAGGTGACTTGTCCATAAATTAAGGGGTAAACCAAAAGAATAGGGGTCAACAACCCTAATATTTCCCCCTTTAACAAAGTAATATTAAAAAAATCATTTAAATTTTCAATTTTGCACAAATAAACCCTAATTTTACATGGATGTCTCCCCTTTAGGGGACATTTTGCCACTTTGAAGAAGGCATTGGTGTTGGAGAAGCATGGGTAGGCCTCCAAAGGCTACATGTCAAGCATATAGACAATATCCTCATGGAAAATACCCTCTTCTCCTCAAAACGTCCATGTGTAAATGAGTGGCACCTCACCACCAAGTCCTACCCCCTAGGTGACGTCATGCCTCTAGGAGTGACGTTTTGCCTCTCCTAGGAAAAAAATTTGGCATGTGGGGACTAGGCCATGTCGTCCAAGTCATATTCAATGCCTTCCAAGTTTTATCTCTTATATGGCATGCGGGCCCTTGACATCCAACCTGTGGGCTTGTAGCCCCATGGAAGCCCAAGCTATGTTTGTTCTCCCAAAATTTTCCACCAACTAGGTCCTACAAATACAAATGAGCACGCGCTCCAAGGATCTCAAGTCATAACATCATGATAAGTGAATCCAATCAATAAATGAACCACCTAAGCACGTGCATCAAAGATCACTATATCAAACAATTAAATTCTCAAAAACAATATGTGAATTGTCAAGCTTGAATATGGGAGGGTTGACGAGGTGTCCTATTGGGTAGATCTTTCCCTAGGTCAAGGAGAGTTTCCAAGAGATCCCTCTCTAATCCATGTAAAGTGGATGAAGTGGTTGGGATCAAGACTCAATGAGCATAGGGCTCATGACATACAAGGGGTCGTAGTGTCTCATTCATGGGTGCCTTTGTAGAGGGTGTGTGGTAACTTCGTCCGCAATGCACTTTTTCAAAGCCCATCAATTGCCTTTTATGTTTCTTTCTTTGTATTTTATTTCAATATAGCATAAGGAGAGGTTGAAGGTCACTGCCCTGGAATGGTGACCAGATGATGGCAATGTCACCCACAAACACCTAGTGGAAATGAGAAGGTTGGCTCGTGATGAGACCCCCTTTCTCTCAACCATGCAACTAAGAGCCATTACCATGGTTTGGTGACCAGATGATGGAAATTTCATACTACTAGATTATCATGAAAATGATAGGTCGGTTCATGATGAGAAATCTTATCCTTCAACTAACCTTTTAAGCATTCTTTATTATATTGTGGGTCCCCTTTACTCAAAGATAATCATTTTACTTCTTTCTTGGGTGATCCCTGGGTGAAGCACATGGAAGGTTTATACAAGGATTTTATCTTTTACCCAACATCAACCCCTCTGTGCCTTCAGCCCCTTCTTCCAATAGAATGAGGGACAACCCCTTATTGGGTCAATACACCCTAAAATCCCAAGAGATAAGGAAATGGAGGGGAATAATGATGGAAAGTAGTAAGTATGGCCAGGATTGGTACAATGGATATTTAAGGGAGTTCCTAGTAGCAAACTCGTCCCCAAGGAAGACAACTTACTTGATCCGGATTTATGTAGGAACACAATGAAATACAGAAATACACATAAACGAAGATATGCAGCGGAAATAAGACTTCATTTCATTAATAAAAAATGACTGGAATATGTTTACAGACAGAATGGAAATAAACTAGCTAGGGCGCTGGTAGCTTATCTCTGAGAAGAGATGTGGCTGCTACTCGCATCCGTGAGAAGATGATTACAATGAGGCTCTGAAGGCCCTTTTTACAATAAACAGGAATGCCAAAAGTCCTAAACATCCAAAAACCTAACCCTGGGAGATGAAGCGCCAAAAGTCATGTGGGCGTCGTTTGGGTAAGTTGGTGCATCAACTTCTCGGGGTCGTAACTTTTGCATACGATCTTCGTTTTAGGCATATGATAGCTCGTTGGAAAGATCTATCTGAGGCCTACAATTTCTGAGACAAAATGGCATCATTAGATTTTATTTTTCAACAACAACATACCCAAAAAAACATCGTTTAGGGCCTCAAAATGGCCCCGGAAGTTCAGGACCCGAAAAAACTGCAAAAAATAGTAAATTGTGCAAAAACTGAAAAACTGAAAGAAGCAATGGTGGGGGTTCAAGTGGAATAGGTGGGTGGCCACCAATATCCACCTGGATCATTCCTCCCCCCTTAGGAAGCAATGGTCCCCATTGCGTTGAGTGCCTCCATGAAATGAGGAAACTTCTGCTGAACTTGGTCCTTGGTGAGCCATTTGCCTTGGTGAAGGAGTTGGCCTGCTTTGAATACTCGATATAGCGGTATCCTTTGTTTTCGGGTGTGATTGATCTATGTATCCATGATTTGATCAGTTCTGGCTTGTTCCATGCAGTCTGGATTTAACTCTGTTGGTGTGAGTTGTTCTGCCATGTCGGATGTGTCTAGTAGAGGTGGAAAGTAGGG
>ML776588.1:1129271-1143808 GCA_009831015.1 Picea engelmannii | reverse complement strand
TTTCATTAATAACAAATGACTGAAATATGTTTACAGACAGAATGGAAATAAACTAGCTAGGGCGCTGGTAGCTTATCTCTGAGAAGAGATGTGGCTGCTACTTGCATCCGTGAGAAGATGATTACAATGAGGCTCTGAAGGCCATTTTTACAATAAACAGGAATGCCAAAAGTCCTAAACATCCAAAAACCTAACCCTGGGAGATGAAGCGCCAAAAGTCATGTGGGCCCCGTTTGGGTAAGTTGGTGCATCAACTTCCCGGGGTCGTAACTTTTGCATACAATCTTCGTTTTAGGCGTATGATAGCTCGTTGGAAAGATCTATCTGAGGCCTACAATGCTCGAGACAAAATGGCATCATTATATTTCATTTTGCGACAACAACATACCCAAAAAAACATCATTTAGGGCCTCAAAATGGCCCCGGAAGTTCAGGACTCGAAAAAACTGCTAAAAATAGTAAATTGTGCAAAAACTGAAAAACTGAAAGAAGAAATGGTGGGTGTTCAAGTGGAATAGGTGGGTGGCCACCAATATCCACCTGGATCATTACTAGGGCACAATTTCAACCACCAAGGTGAAGCAGGAAAAAAGACATAATGTCCAAGCATATATAATGAAATCTAGAGCAATCTAAGATACAACATACTCAATTGGATTAAATATTGAAATGATGCTCACCATAATAGTGAATTGTACCTCATGGAGCAAGGCCCACTACCTTATGGAAGCCAGCTGATGTGGTGGATGCCATCTGGAAATATGTGACCATCTGTGGTGGTGAGAGGGCTTTCCATTTGTGCAAAAGGGTATTGTTGGTCATGTAGTCTTTCGACACTTCATATCTGCAACTTGAGGGCCTCGAGACATAATCTCCTTAGTTATCCACAAAATGGGGATACTACAACCTATATGTACATTACAACTGGAGTTCGGCCTAGAGGTATTACATAGGAATGGGGAAGATAAAGAGGAAGAAGAAGTAAAGAAATATAGGACAAGGGGATCAAGAGGAGAGTCCCTAAAAATCCTACCTAGTCTGCTTTGGTCGGATCCATTTCTCATAGCACCCAATAACTCCCCTATAGATCCTCTAAACATTATAACCATCTATCCCTTATTGTAATATGAGGGACCCATAGCACACTTAGTGTTATCCCTTCAAAAACTTTTAGACACATATATTCTCTATTTGTCCCTACTCGATCCTTCCTCTCAATTGAACCAATTTCCTTAATAAAGTATGAAAAGGGGAAAAGTAGAGGATGGAAAAGTTCTATGGATCTTGTGAACCTTCAGGTCCTCCAACAATCCCTATGTTTCTCCTAAGTTATGATATATATAGTGGATTATTTAAATTGATTGAATTGATGTAGTGTTGGTATTGGAGGGCCACCCAAGTAAAGTTGTAGATTCTTGACTGCCTCCTTTGAAAAATATAAAATAGGAAAAAAAATCCAATACTTGAGTCTATGATCATAATTAACAAAACTTATAGAAAAAAAAGACTTGGATACAAATCCATATCCCTCAATTCAATGAGTATGTTCCAAACAACAAGAGTCAAAGCACTAGAAGTAGTAAAAGGGGTCCTAACACAAAAATGTTTATGTGGGGAAAGACCCATAAGAATCTAGGGAGGTTATCTCCCTAATAAAGGAGAAACAAGGGGAGATAGAAAATTTGAATAGATCTAATGCTTCATCATATCTCCTCCTAGTCCAACAACTGTTGGAGGAAAAGTAGAAGTTATCAGAGGAGGTTAACTTCTTGAACAATAAGAATGTTTATCTTAATATGAAAATCCAATCATTACATGAGCAAGTGGTCTCATTGGAAGTGTCTAAGACATATGTCATGGAATTGGACACACAACTAGATGAGGCCTAGGAAGAAAATAATATCATAAAGGAAAAATTGGCAAGTTCGTAAAGTCCAGGGTACCCTTATTATAATTATAATATCAAAGGTGGGGGATTATAATTAGAAAATTAATGAGATACTAAAATAATTTGAATACTATAAGGACAATAAGTAGGAGGTTATTGATGAAGAAGATGCTTCATAGGCCTTATCATACTAAAGGAAGGAATATATAAATAAGTAAGGGAAAAAACCGGATGAGCCATCAATAATCTAGAAAATGTGAAGGTGGAATTGGTTATTGATAGGGATGAAAAGAACATGTGGTACTCTAAATATAAAGAGGCCTTAGAGAATGCTAAGATGAGAACAAAATTATAGGATATCAAGATAAATATATTGAGCCATGTCATAGAATCTTTCGACACCTCCATGTCTTGCATGCCTTGATTTGGCTACCATACCCTACATACACCTCTTATAATGAGTTTCATCACTCTATAGAATGCCCAAATTACCTCCTTTCCAATCCATATTCTCTTCCTGCTCACTAACGAAGCATACACACACACACACACTTTTTCTTCAACAAAGGTGCATACACCCCAATAGGAGACTAAAATATATAAAATTTGTAAAAATTATGTGCTCCTGAGTGAGGTTTATGGGAAAAGTATTTTTGTAACTTCCTAAAACCCATGTCAAATTATCTCAACGAACTTGAATTGGTGTAAAAAGAGGCATAATGGAAGGAATGAGTACAAGCACTAATATAGTAACATGGTTATCCTCCTACTAGAATTATCAAGAGGTTGCTATTTCCTAAGGTTTTTATGATCTTCAACCCTCAAGGAGCCCTTATTCCTTGAGAATTTTCTCCCTTTTCTGATTTGAGGCATAAGACCTACTATTTTATGAATTCTTGTGTGGAGAATATTTTTCGAGTCTTGAAGTAGTCCTGAGTGGCTCACGGACAAAGGAATCCAGATGAGGGTTATGGAAGGTCTCAGTAGTGGATCAAGTATAGCTTTACGTACCATTATTTAATTTGAATACAATGGATATATCTCTTCTTTCCCTCCCCTAAAATCTGAGTTAATATTCAATAGTTAGTCTCTTTCAATGTTTTGTTAAGGTAACGACTTTCCTAATAGTTAGTTAAATTAGTTATTTCTTTCTTATATTTTGTTTTTTCCAATAAGTTTGAGAAGGGTACTTGTTTCCTTGTGTCCAGGTCTGAGAGCATGGACAGGAGCAAGGCCAATTTATGCAAGGTCAATTCAAGGGATTCATCACCAACCGAGTGTCAGGAATAGGTAGGTCCTCTCTATAACTAACTGGTAATTACATTAAGTAATTTTAGACATACCTTAGGGATTGAATTGCATTGTTTTATGATTTGATTTATTACTAGTCCACCCTAGCTATAGGATTAGTTTTATCCACAACAAAACTGATGACTCCATTGGGGAAAAATATTTAAGTTTTTATCTATAGGACTTCCTTCCTTGATTTTATAGCTCTATTTGTTTTTTGTTTTTTTAATTTTTCACTCTAATTACCTTTCTTCTAGTACACTAGACCATTTTTCAAAGGTTGTTTGAGGGTGTTCTAAGAGTTTTCTACCCATAACTGAATATGTACACACCTTGCTCTTGGGAACAAAGTGTGCATATTCATGTTTCCTTTAGCATAAGAGAATACATATGAAGTGCATACATGCCCCGAGTCTTGAAATTTCACTTGCTTTTCCCTTCTTCCCTTCCTTTCTACACTATTTGTTGCTTTTAGGGTTAGGGTCTACTTGTAGTAAGGTTTTTCTTGCGAATTAGTGCTTATTTGCATGCATTTAGATCACTCTAAAAAATAAAAGAAAAAAAAACATTGCTTGCATTCATGTTTCTTTTCCCTTTTGCGTGTTTGAAGTAGTGCTTGATTAGTTTAATTTTTCTTTGAGTTGCTTGGTAAGTAGGGTTTCATTATCATAGTCTTGAAATACAAAAATATTGTCTTGTTTGCATTTGCATTGTGATTTCATTAAATTTATTCATGCTTTATATTGAAAACCAAGTAAATTGAATAATTTGAGTAAAGAGATTATTTTTTAGCAATGTTCTTAAGTTTTCATTTTCAAGAGTCTAAAAAAACCATAACTTGCGTTATCACTCCCTGAGTAATCAACATCCCATAAAACAAATGCTTAAATTAAAATCAACTCGAATTTTTCTTGTTAGAAAAATCAATAGTCTAGCAGTATGGCCTTGGTGTAATATTGGAGAGTGAACTCTCCAAGGCCATGAACTAAAACTAGAACTAAATAGTGAGTTCAAAATCTATTAGTATAAATAAGCACTTTCCCCAAAATCAACTCTAACACAAGTGTTGAGCATGAGGTTGTGCTAGGGAAAGTGGAGGTGATATATTCTCTTTCACTTGTTTTGTTGTTTGTTGGATTACTATGTGTATGAGTATTTTGGATTGAAGTGTCGGTTCCTCTAGAGACACCACTTCTCTCTGAAATTTAAGGCTTTGTTTCCCTACCCACACATGTGGTCCCAACCCATGATTGTTCTTCTCGATCACCTATTGTGAAGTGGTAACCTTAGTGGCCATTCATAGGATATATCATGGGTGACTATAAGTGGGAAGTGCTCGTGGTGCCTAAGGAAGATGTATAATTTCCATTTCAACTCCCATAGAGAGTTCCCATCTTCACGAGGGTTACTTTCACCTTGGGTGACTATTGCAAGAGGAAATTATAACTGTCTCTCGAACCTTTGTTATCTGGTATTGAGACTTAATCAACCCATATCAGTTTCTAGAAGGATTCATTGTTTTGGACTCATGACCTAATCATCCTAGGTTGAGATTCAAGAGAGTAGTTTGTTTGTTGATCAATGTTAGCATTTTTTTAATTGAGTTCTTTTTGTTTGTTTGTTAGACAGACCTAGGTTTTCTTTGTGTTGTCACTTTTGAATTGATAATTCAAAATGGTAAACTGACCTAGGTTTTCTTTGTGTTGTCAGCCTAAAAGTACATGATGTATTTCTCCATAAAATGTGGAGCCACCTCCTCAAATGCATAGGTTGAAGAATATTGACTCTCATAGAAGAGAGCAAGTTGAAGAGACTCAGGAAAACGTAAACAATATTGCAAGGGAAGAGCTTAGTGAGGAAGAAATATTGGCTAAGGGTTTCTTAAGAGATTTGGAAGGTCATGTATTGATTCCTAGGAGGGTTACACCTCCTCCTCCATAGGGTGATATCTATCCCATCAAGGTTTAGGATATCACTGATCATACACCACCAAACTTTAACCCGCCTCTCGTTGAGCTTCATTGTCCTCTCCTTTTTCATAATTTAACTTATGAGAATCCAAGTCACATTTTTAATCCTTTTCACTAGTGGTGTATCATGGATAATGTTGTTAATACTTCAGGGTCAGGGGGAAATCATACCCTTACATCGGCTATATCTGGCAAAGGATTCAATCCTCCCATATCATGTATCCCTATTTTAATAACTTTACTACCTATTTCTATAATATCAAGGGGAATTCTAGGACCTTCCATAATAGCGCCTAACAATGGTATGGGAACACAACCCTACACATGATATGGTGGTGGTTCCTTTTCTTTTGGGATGCTATCAATTGGGATGTTTCATGATGTATCCAGTAATTCACTTGTCTTCCCTAGTTACAACATGTCAACAAAGAGTTCATCTACCACTGTAGTTTCCTTTCCATTCATAGGGGGCATATCTCCACATCTATTCCACATTTGGGAAGCATAGATTTCCTAAATTTTGACTTGTCGATGGTAATAAATCCCTTCATGGAAATGAAAAATACAATGAGTGAGGGACTTCCTCCATATTTTCATATCCCAAACAACTTCCCCCAAAACACTGGTTTCCAAGCAAACACCCATTTTTCACCTAATATGGGTTATATTCCAAGGAATTATTTTATGAGTACCAATCGGATGATTTGGAAAAAACAATAGAAGTTGGAACTTAGTCATCCAAATGAGACTAACTTTCTTAGAAACATTGAATATCCACAATTTTATGAAGATTATGAATGACCCAATGTTACATGATCCGAAGTGGCCCCTGATTCCCATGAAGTTACCTTCAAATATTCCTAAATTTGAAGGAAAAGATGGAGAATATCCTACAAATCATGTCATGATGTTCCAACTCTAGTGCTCGTCAAATTTTTTGATGGATGATTCCATTAGAATAGGAATGTTCAAGTGCACATTGACTAGAGTGGTAGAAAAATGGTACATCAAGCTCACATGAGATTTGTTTTTCAACTTTGATGCTCTTGCATCAACATTTATAAACCATTTTCAACTACCAGTATTTTATGATTTTAGGACAAATATTTTGTCAACATTCCATAAATAAAATGCCACGAATGTATTTTACCACATCCAATAGTGGTAGAGAAGGAAACGGATGATAAAATCCCACATCCCTGGATATGTTTTATTGGATTGTTTCTAAAATCCCTATTTCCTTATATATCAAAAGATGTCACTCTTATGGGAGTTAAAACTAAGGAAGAAGTCATTTTTAGATATTAATAACTGCACTTGGTTTAATCTGATTCTATATTTCTTTATGCGATGTTTCCTAATGCAGCAAGACCAGACACTAAGGGATAGATGTTTCCCTGAAGTTCTCACTTCCTTTACAATAGTCTTCCCTGTATTTGCATCCATTACTTTACAACCTTTTGAATGAAAGAGAATATTGTGTCCTTGGTCACACATTTGAATTACACTCAACAAGGTATGTTTTAGACCATCTACATACAACACATTTTGTTCTTTGGTCTTTCCCTTCTTATCTCCATATAGTACAAAAATTCATTTTCCTCTAATTATAGCTGGAGCATTGTTTCCAAAGGTAACACTACCACATTTGTATTCAGTGTAACATCCTGCTCTTGTGCACACTAAGAAGACTTATTTTTTAGGACACTTGCTTGCAAGTGATCCAGATTATTATATTATCGGTTGTTCTATTATGATTATGAGACATTATGGATTGATGATATGTTAATTTGTTGTATTCATAGACATGTGTTATTGACTTGGTTCTCCTGAGTGTGCAGGACTTTGGACATTGAGGATGCTGAGGCATCGATGAAACCCCTTGGACTCTGGATCGAGTTAGGGAGTGGACTGTTGGGTTTGAAGGTTATTGATGTGACACATGTACATATGATTAGATGTTATGTTGATTGATTATTCTTGCTGACATGATTCGTTTATGGATGCAGGCTGACGATATCTTGTCGAACAGACTCACATGTGGAGTAGAGGGGTCACATAGGACAACCAGAGACTTGAGGGAGAGGTGTGGACAACAACCCTGTCACAACCTGCTAGCACTCTTGTCGTGGCTCTAACTGTAGGTTAACGATTTCCTAGTTCGAGAAGACCCACGGTGTTGTGAGGGAAGATTGCGACAGTCACTCACGATGATTCTAAGGGGTGCGCAATAAGGCAGGGGCATTATTCCTTAGAGGCCCTTAGTATCCCACAATATCACCTGGCGGAGTATTGACTCTAGGGGTTTTTGATGTCTACCAAGTCATTCAAGAGGCGAGTGGCACCCTTGGAGCACCTAGTGCGTCCTGAAGGGCACGTCGTACAAGGAAAATGCAAAAAGGCGAGTGGCACCCTTGGAGCACCTAGTGCGTCCTGAAGGGCACGTCGCGGTTTCAACGAGTAAGTGAATAAACCTAGTCAGCCTTAAAACGAATGATGTGATAAGTAAGATTTAAAAACGATTTCCCTAATAAAAATGTCGCCCAACCTAGTGAAATTAAAATCTGGGTCTAAGTAACACATTTGGTTAAAAATAATAATCATAATTAAACATATAATAAGAAAGGGGTAAGAAATTCAATTAAATTATTAAAATCAAATTGTAATGGGGGATTAAATTCTTTAAAGGGAAATGATTGTTTTATCTGCATATGCTAATTTAATTTTTAATTAAAAAGAAAAAGGGGCAAATGGTTGTTTTTCTACACTTGCTAATTTGATTTTAGTTAAAAAAGGAAAAGAGGGAAACTTAAAAGAAATAGGAAACTAAAGGAAAAAGGGGAAACATAAAGAAAAAGTTGAATGTCTAACTTAGTAAGGAATCTTTCCTTGGGAACTTGCTATTTTTTGAACTCAACTAGGAATTAAGTAAGGCGTAAGTCATTTAAGAAGTGTAAGGGAATTTTGGGACACCTCGGAGCGTTTTTAGGAATGCTTTTAGGTGGGTGAGGGAAATAGGAATAATTAATTAATTAATAAAATTGAATTTGTGGTGCAACTAGGGGATGAGTGACATGTGTACAGGGGAGGTTTTTCCTAATTAATTAAATGAAAAATAATTTTAATGAGAAATTGGAAAACTAATTACTTGAAAATTCTGTAAAAATGATGGAGGAGGAGGAGTATGGATCTCATTTTTATGTGTAACGTTACACTACTGAATTTTTGTCCTGACTGAACTTCTCTTGTGGGAGTTGGGATACCCAGCTCGGGTAACGAGTGGTAGCTCGACCTTGCGAGGTGAGCTGGGTACTAGCAGTTCTCTGGTATTGTGTGTGTGGCCCCTTTGTGGCTCGGGGGGCTCAGGGGGAAGAAGAGTACTCCTAGCGTTGGATGGGAGGTACCGGTGAGGTCACATCGGTTGGCAAGCGAGAGATGGACAGAGCGCGTGCGGGGAAACGACTTGGATCTTTCGCATTGAATATGGTACGCATGCATATATTTTTGAATGGTAGTTTAATATTGTTCCTGCGCTTTCATTATTGTACTTCCATTGTGTAGAGATTTTTTTTACTCAACATTTTATAATCAATTAACTTAATGTCATCCCAGCCTTACGCTTGTTTCTTTTTGAATTGATCCCCTTGGCGAACCCAACCCTGATTTCTATGACTTTTCGGTGTTTGTTTTATTGATTATTATGAATATATTGTGTTTTATTTCCAACCCTTATCCCTTTAGTCATCAGTATGTTCCTGAGCAGCCGATTAGGAGTCAAATCAACGGTCGTCACTTCGATATTTAAAGACCTATAGATTCAAATGCCCCGCTTTTCTATGCATGGATGACGAGTGAAGGATAAATTTTTCCCAGCTATCTATCCTTGACTTGTCTTTTCTTTTTTCTCTTATGATCAATCTCAGATCCTTGTGTTTCTGAGAATGAGCATCCTTGCGTTCAATTGATTTTTTTTTTCGGAATGATTTATCCTCGCATATTTGTGTTGAGTATCTCCGCGTTGATTGATTCGTCTCTAATTGATTGAAGTATGATCTCTGCGTTTCCTTTATGAAAATATCTGCGTCCTCCCCAAATTTTCTCTTCGATTATCGTTTTATAGATAGCTTTACTCCACGAATTTTTCTTGGTTTCCTACACCGCTTTTACTCCTTGATTTTATTGGCACAAAGCGTAACCTTTACTCCATGATTTACCTAGTGTTGTAAATGGAAAATCTCTGAGTTTTTGATGATTCCAGCGTTGAGGAATGGTAATTCTCTGATTTATTTGTTTGGGATATAGGCGATATATGTTGCAATAGTAACATTGCAATATCTAATGAATATCTAGATAATAGATATCTAATGAGTTGTTTGAATATTTAATGGATATTTGTAATAATGTTGCAATAATGATAGTTAATTCCCTGCATTTTTAAAACTCCTCTTCCCTGAAATATAATTGTTAAAACAATGGTTTCTATCAATGCTTGTGTTTACAACTTTTCAATGTGATTTCTATCATATCATATATTTTTGACAGCGAAATCATATCATTTATTGCACCACGATCTTGGCACATTAACAAATTTTTACACCATGAATTCTGGGCGAAATACCCAGTTCTGACACCGCGAATACACCCAAACATCACTACTGCGTTTGATTGCATAGAATAGCAGTTGACAACGAATTTATTAATGTTTATAATGAATTATTTAATCACTGTGTGCATAATTGTATGACTGCATTTATGAAAGTAAAACTTAATTTCATGATGGTGTTTTTTCTATGTATTAAAGGATAGTGAAATTATTATAATTGTATCAGTTAAAGGACAACAAATTATTATACTTGTTCCAGTTTAAATAGAGAAATTTTATATTTGTTTTAGTTGAAGGATAGCGATGAATAGCCAATTTATATAGGTCTGTGTTACAATAGATATTTATGCATGCATTTTCATATTGTTGACAATGATACACAACGAAATTTATAAGGCCCTATGACAACGATATACACATGACTAGCTCCTTATTTAGATAGTGACCTATGTACTTCTGTGTTTTGTTTTGCAAACGAAATGGGACTTATTTAAGACAACGATTGAATCTTCTATCAGACAACGATTTGAATCATAGAATATAATTTTTTTAGCATTTGTATAGACAACTTTTTCCACTAGCAGCAAAACCATGCCCAGTATTATTAGCGATTTGCATGCAGCTTGCACAAGAACATGTCCCCTAGTTGCATCCACTCCCTGCACATTATTAAATTACCTAAACACATGGAGAATTCACCGGAACGCGCTCCTTGGAATCATTCTCACCCTACATGGTATTTAATTTATAAGAACATGTGGAGATCCCCTTGGCGTTCCTCTGACTGGCGAAATCGAGGGCCATCGAAGGGAATCATGAGGCGTCTGTTGCATGTAAGAGATAATGGTAGTGGGATAGTAACCTCGATGTCTGAGTCTCGACACATGTCCATTGTTTCATTCGTCCCCCTCCAACGCCGCAGGTTTCCTAAGTAATGTCTCTGGATTCTGGAATTCTAGTTTTTATTTATGTTTCTCATGCTTGACTCACCCTTTTTAACTTGTTATGTATAAGTTTATGAGTGTATTTGTCCCTTAGGATTTGTATTTTTATTTGGGTAGGTTTTCCTTGAGTGACACTTCTCTTCAATTATTGATCAATGAAAGTTTTATTGTTTGACTTTCAATAAAAGTCTTCATTTGAAGGACTTCAACCGAGCCTTGATATCGAGCCAATTTACATTCATCTGCCTAGGTATGCCTTATCTATTTATCGCTAACCGAACTATCTCCTTCCGTTGTCAATTAAATATTTAGGCGAGGTTGTTGCCGAATTCACTGAGTAATGAGATGACCCTTGCGCCTTGAATCCTAACGTGATGTATGATTGGTTAATTGAGTAGATTTTGTGTGCTTGTATGAAATGTAGATGTATGATCGACCATGATTACATGGTCTTGTGCCTGGAAGGTGACGTTGATTGATGAGTTATGTAACTAGTTGATGTATGAACAATGGAGTACTTGATTTGTTGCACCATGAATAATTGGATAGCTTACTCTTATGCAATGAAAAATTTAGTGTCGATGAATGATTAAGTTTTAGATTGATTGCGCATGCTGAATAACATTATGCATGTTTAATTTGAGTGGTTGGATCACTCATGCACCGTGAAATAAATGTCGATGAAGGGTTGATTCAGAAATGATTTTACTCATGTGTTAATAATTATGTGGATGTGTGCTTGTTTAGATGTGATTACCCTTGCACGCCATGAACAAGGTCATTGGTGATCACGTCACGTGATAATTATGATGTGCTAACCTGCTATGCTAATTATGTTTATGTGTCGATGTCCTTCGTTGACGCGTTGAATGCGTCATTAGTGATTCCTTGATGATTAGCTAGTGATTCTTTGGATTTTGATGTTGTTGAGTAGGCATATATGTGATCTTGTGTTGATTAATTGTTGTCGTTGTTTCCTTCATTCTTAAAAAAAAAACAAATGCTTTTGCGTTTCATCGCATGTAGTCGTAACGATGGGGTCGTTACATTCAGTTAGGATTTCAAATTTACTCTTGTCTCATGTCATGTGCTTGGAGTAGCCACTGTCAATATACCATTCATTTTCTTGATTTTTATCATATAGAGCCAATCCACAATTTTATAGGTTTTTATTTTTCTTCCTCCAAACCTTGGTAAATATTATTGTCTATATTGCTTATAAATAGGCAACATCTTGCTTCTACATTCACTTTTCTTGTGTCTAAAATTGTTGCATATGTGGCATTCAAGGTCATTTAGTAGAGGAGAGAAGGCATTATTGAAGGAATTTTGATAAATAGGCATTCGAGGTTTATTGAATCTCATTCCTATATTTTTGTTATGTTTAAAATTCTAGCAACTCTTAAAATTCTAGCAACTCACAACCGTGTGTCCAAAGTTACCACAAGAGAAACAAATTCCATAGAAAAAATTTGGATGCCTTGGAATGAAAAACTTGTTTGTGGAAATATTTCTTTGTCTACCAGCTTGATAGGATTCAGATACATGTTGCTTCCTTGCTTCATAGTTGGGCTGGTCCTTTTCTGCCTGCTTCATATTATCATCTTTTGACTTGTTAAGATGACCCTTGAGAGCATTTTCATAACTTGTAGGTTTCTCAATAGTTGACATGCTGGTGCTTGATTCTCCTTTGACAATTTTCAGACTTTGCTTATATCCTAGCCTTGTCTTGTCATCTGGTGATCTCTAGTTGCTGAGAATGCTATCTAGAGTTTCATATCCTTTTATGAATTTCATTTGAGTCTTGTATTTCTCTAGATCCTTTCTCAAGGCAACTATTTATGCTTCTAGTTTGTCAAAGATGTTCTCTTTTTATTTTATCTGATTCATAAATATTTCTTCCCTTCTTTTGGATTCTTCCAACTAGATTTTTAAGATGACTATATCTTTGCTGATTTATTTGTCTTTTTCTTTATAAAACTGTAACTGTTCTTTTATTATTCTATTATTTTTCTTGAGTAGAGAGATTTCCTTTGAAGCACTAATAAGTTCTCCCTCCATGTTTACTACAACTTCACACTCTTCTTTGTATGTTATTTCTTGATCAGATTTGTGTTTTTCCATATCCATGAGAAGTTTTTCATCTAGAGTTGTATCTGGCTCAGATTCTTCTTCTTCAATGTTTGAAGAGTTGATGTTATCCTCTTTTGAATAAAAAATGTTCCTTTTATAACAATTTTTCTCCTTAGGTTTATCCCTTCCTTTTCTTTCATTGGTGTTGTTTTTTATAAAGGAATTTAGATGCAAAGTGACCAACTTTACCACAATGAAAGCATTTGAATGGTAACATACCTTTATATTTTCTGAAGCCCTTCTTCAGTTTCCTTACAAAATTAACTTCTTCTTCATCTGAAAAATGTTCCGATGAATCAGGATCTTGAGATGTTGACGATTTGACCGATGCCTTGAAGATTGTATCCTTTAGATTTGGTTGTTCTTTCCTAGTCCTCATCCCATTAGAAATTAGAATTACATGGCACATTTCCATAGTAAATTTATCTAGTTCGTGCATTTATTCTATAGCATAAACCTTTGCATCAAGTATCGATGGAAGATATCTCAATACCTTCTAAACTATTATAGCTTCTTCAATATTCTCACCTAGGCCTTTCATAGTGTCTATAGTCTCATTTACTCTGAGAAAGAAACATGCATCATTTTCATCCCCACTCATTCTTAGGCTTTCAAATTGCATTATGTAATCTTGAAGTTTGGCCAACTTTAGTTTCTCGTCTCCTTCATAATTGTTTACCAATTTGTCCCATATTTCCTTTGTAGATTCCAACTGCGTTACTTTGGCAAATTTTGTTTCTGCAAGTCCTCCTTGGATGACATTCATCGATCTTTCATTATTGTAGTAATTTTTCTTACCATCTTCATTAGTTGGAAGAGTAGTTGGGATTTTATAACTATCCACCACAATCTGCCAGATTTACATACCGAGAGACATCAAGTAGGTTTTCATTTTGATTTTCCAAGATGCAAAATTTGTTCCATTGAATAGAGGAGGTATGGTTGAAGAAGAAAAAGAATCTTGACTTGACATACTTTCTGTGTGATCTTCCTTCCATCTGTTAGGTTGTTACTGAAGGAACATGTGCTCTGATACCAATTGTTATAATTTACAGTAATACTGAGAGGGGGGGTGAATCAATATTATATCAGATTTCAATTTTTCTTTCCTTTCAACAAATTAAGATTATTTGAAAGTTCTTACTTAAATAGAAATACATGCAGAACTTAAAACACAACTCGTAAAACAAATTACACCTGAATTTTTATGTGGAAACCCAATGCGGAAAAAAACCACAAAACACATTTCTTTATGTTCTTTTCCAAGAACCAACTTACAATTTTCAATTATTCAGTTTGACAAGCACCCACCTATCACAAATGAGGACACCAATATCTCATGCATCAACCTGTCACAGTTAATGAGGACACCAATCCTCTCAGGAACCAACCTGATGTAAATGAGGACATCAATCCTCTCATGCACCAACATGTCGCAAACAATGAGGACACCAATCCTCTCAGGCACCAACTTGTCACATATAATGATGACACTAATCCTCTGTGAGATTCAACTCACACTAGAACCACCTTTCCACCCTAAATTCAATTTAAAATTTTTCTTACAGAATGTTAAGAACCAAACATCAATATAGCATAGAAAAACCTCAGGAAAAGTACTCAACGCCTTGAAAAAGAGATAATTTTAGATAATAAGCCTCTTCGAGGGGGCAACCTCCTTTTACCCCACTTAAATGTTCAAGTACAAG
>ML776588.1:1105210-1124438 GCA_009831015.1 Picea engelmannii | reverse complement strand
CCTAAAGCCGACATAAATAAAATAACATTACTAATCTAATATGCCCCTATTAAGTGGTAATGAGCCAATATTAGGGCTTAACACAGAACTTGACCTTTCTTTACAAAAATTAATCTGATGGTTTTGTTAAACAATTACATGTCCTTTTTCTTCTTTTTTCATCCACACATGAATGGAATAGAGCGCGTCCTTATTTATAGTCTTTTTTTTTTATGATTTCCCCTTCTTGTATGTGGACGCATAACAGTTACATTGGGGACAAATTTTGACCAGATCAAACTTCTTTCAGTTACACTTATGTCTAAATAAAGTATGTGGACACATGACAGTTACATTGTAGACATAGTTTGACCAAATCAAAGTCCAATTAGTTATATGTGGACAAAAGTTTGTTCCAGATATTTTGACTAACTCAAACAGACCAAATCTTTCTTGTTTTACCAAATCATTCATTGTCGTAGTAATTCACATTCTAGTTTACAAAGAATCTACTACATGGATAGAATAAGGGCACAAGATACATATCGCAAGTCGTCAAAACATCCCACTTGCTTTGCAGCATACTCACACAGTCGCCCCACCAGATTATGAGCTCGCCCTGGTGACTCCAAATTTCCACTCATCCCGTCATAGTCCATTATGTCACTCGTTGTTTTTCTCAAGGAACCCTACGATATTTTCACATCCGTCATTGTGTTGCTGCACAATCATTTGCTGATTCACTCCACGAATGCAAACAAGAGAATTTTTTGTAGTCTACTTTACTTCTGAATTGCTTTGTAGGTCATCCCCCTATTTTGGGCGCACTCCTGGCATACTCAATCACTTTCTTGATTTCTTTTACTTCATTGATCCCTTCATCCTTCAATCCTTATGTGCACTTATGTTTTCAACCTTTCACAATTTCTTCTAGGAGTTTCGTTTCATGTGAATCTGCTTTAGTGCAGTAGAAAGAATCCTTCCACGCACTTCCTCTGCATGTGTAGAAAGAATCCTTCCATGCACTTCCTTTGCCTATGTGCCAACTTTGTGCCATATTGTTTGTGTGCCATGTTGACATCAATGACAACATAATGCTCAACAAACAATCCTTCCACACACTTCCTCTGATTATGCACCAACTTTGCGCCATATTGTCTGTGCACCATGTTGACATCAATGACAACATATTCTCAACAATATTACTAGTACGTTCCTATCCCCTATGGCTCCATAAGGATAAAACATGTCATAACCTCTATTTCAACCTCGATAGGGAGGATAATAACTTTTTCGCTTAACCGCCCAGGATAGACCCAATTGGCATGTTAATAAATACTTTTTAATATGGTGTTAATATGTTTTTATATATAGTTTCCAAACCTTATTTTTATACCTAGTTGCAAAAGAAATGCTCCTGACATCTATGAAACTTGTTCTCAGTGTTCCAACATTTTTAGGAACTTGGTAACATGTACAAAACATCTTCAACTAGATGGGAATTGTTTTGGGAACTTGGGAGCTTTGAATTCAAGGAAATGGGAGCTAAGGAACATTTTAAATGGAGTTTCTACTATAGAGAGCTTGCAAAAGCTCCTTGTCCGACAAGAAATTTCGACAAAATCCAAAGCTTATGGGCCCCGAATTGGCACATCCCTGGCATGTTTTATCATTTTGGTGCCAATATCATGACACCCCACCAAAACCAAAAATGATTTTTCAAAACCCTAATTTATACCTATATTATAACCATCTTGTCCTGAAGAATACACATCATTTGGAAATTGACATTGTTTGGCATCATGTTGCATTGTGATTTATTATCTAAGTGAGTAGTGTTGTGAGTCTTCTGTGAGGAGGGCCAAGGTTTATCAAGTAGGTACGATTGAGTGAGCACTGAGGTGCATTAAATAATCACATGTGAGTGTGGTGCATTTAGGGGCATTCTAAGAAATGATGTGAGGCGCCTTGCTAGTATTTGGTCATCTCGAAATTGAGAGTAGTAGAGTGAGAATTCATGAGTAGTTGCCAAAATTTTTCATTTTTTGAGACTAGTGTTTCCAGGTATGCTTGTCCACTAAATTATGTTGTGTAATTTCCTATAGTGACGTAAGTTCTGTTGCATGGTTTCGTAAATTTTGTCATGTGCTTTTACTATTTCAATAACCTATGAGGTCTAATAAAGCTTAATAGTATTGGCTTATGATATCACATGTTTGAAGTTTTTTTCCAAGCATTAGTTATAGAGACCAGTGGTTGAGTTTTGTTACTTGTAACTTATTGAATAGCTAAATATACTAAAGTAGGTAAGTCTAGTATACTATGGTATATACTATATATAAATTCTAATAGACTGTATGAGGCCAAGCTATCCTATATTGGCCTCCAATTTGGTTGAAATAAATTTTAATACTAAAATCTAAGGCATTGTTAGGAGGAAAAACAACTCAAGAATCATCTACATTTTGATTGAGATAAATACTAGTGTCTAGGCATTGCTGGGAGGTAGAACATTCTAATATTTGCATTATATTACAATTCTCATTTTTTAGTTTGTCCAAATATGTGTGTGGTGTTTTCATGTACTATGAATGTAATATGAACATCGATAAATAGTACCTTCAATCATCTCAAAAATTGAAATATAATATATATCAACACACCATTCACTATAGTCTTATAGGATATATAGGATATATGTATTATTTATATATACATTATAGTTTAAAATAATTTTATATTTTTTTAATATATGATGTTTTCTCTTCAAACCTAACATTTCTTGCAAATTTGGATAAAACTTTTAGTCGTTCTAAACACCTATATCCACATTCCCAATGTTTTTACATTTATAAATGCATGCAATATAGTTTTCATATATAATTTTAATTAATATATAGTTTTGTAAATTGTGTGCGCGCATGCGTTCGCTTGTATGTGTGGAAGTAATATTTATTAAAAGGAATCCATGTTAATACATGTTTCTGAAATTTATTATAGAAACCAAAAAACCCTAAACCTTGGTTTATTGATGAAGAAACGAAGGGAAAATAATATCAATAAAATAAGAAATAAAAAGCAATTTTATATAAATAAGGGGAGCCAATTTTTTATTTTTTATTTTTGGCTCCCATCCATGTATTTTCAATTGGAAAACTCATTGTGGTTTTAAATATTATGGGGAAATGCACAACGAAAAAATATAATGAATCCGTCTTAACCTTAATTAAAGACATGGATTAGGTAATTATTGTTGATGTTTGTGGTTATAATTTTTCAATCATTGTTGTGTGTGACAAAGTTTTAGTTGTGACTTCAAAGTTATTGGTTTGAATTCAATGAGTGGTATTTTCCTTTTTATATCATATTATTGTCATTTTTAAGATAAGATTTTATTTGTATAATGTAAATTTCAACTTTTAAAATTTTAAATAAGACACTTGCATTATGAAAAGTCACATTCATAAAACAAATAAATTTAAATAACACATGCCTCTATATTATAGAAGAGTGATAATGTTTATTGTGATATTTTGTTTTGTCCATATTATGGACATAAGACACTTTGCATTATGAAAAGTCACATTCATAAAACAAATAAATTTCAAATAATACATGTCTTTTTATGTTATAGAATAGTGATAATAAATTTAAACAAGGGCAGCATGCTGCATGTACTGTTTCTGAAAACTTTACTTGTTAAATAATATTCAGACATTTCCTTAGTCATTCGAAAAGAATGCATATTTATACTTTCCATAATCTTTATAATAATTAAAAAAGTAAAAACATCTCAATGTTTCTTATATTTTAAAATATGACTTAAAAGTTTAAAAATTACTACATACAAATTTCTATAAAATTATACTAAAAGATTAAAAAATGTTAATAAATGTAAAATTATTGAAATTGAAAGATTAAAAAAATATTAATAAATGTAAAATTATTGAAACTAAAAAATTAAAAAAATATTAAGAAATGTAAAATTATTGAAATTTTAATAAGTGTAAAAAAGTTGATATTTAAAATTTAAATTTTTACCTTGTTTGAAAAAACAATACAATATTAGATTTTAACATATATTATAATACAATATTACATTATATTGCATTACATTATATTAGTTTTTTTTGTGGTCTTGTCTTTTCTCATTAATTTAAGGTTTCGAAATACATGAAGGTTGCAATAACACTATCAAGTTATTGACCAATAAAAAGTTAAAAAAATACTATTTTTTTTTTTTAATAATATTTTTTAATTGTTATGTTGAACATTTAAATTGATATAAATTTTTCAAGTCAACACAAAACTAATATGAAAATCAATACTAACTCATTACTATATACTACCTTCGGCAGTATAATAACACAAATCTTTATG
This sequence comes from Picea engelmannii, assembly GCA_009831015.1. NCBI lineage: Eukaryota > Viridiplantae > Streptophyta > Pinopsida > Pinales > Pinaceae > Picea > Picea engelmannii. Next base: position 1,120,079 of record ML776588.1, on the reverse strand, counting down.
TTATAGAATAGCGATAATCTTTATTGTAATATTTTGTTTTGAGCATATTACGGACTTGATATTGGATGGTTTAAAAGTATTCGAGAAAATGTATTATCTAAATAAAAATTATTATTTCCCACATTAAGTTTTGGGTTATTTTCATTAATTATCGTCATTGTTTCTAAGGTGTTATTATTTGGTTTAATTTATAGTTTCTCACTCTAATATTTGCATCGGATATAGAAGCCAAGGGGGTGGTGGCGATCTTCATTAATGCTCTATCTTTTCCCCCATGTCTCTCTGCAGGGGATCTCTGATGTTTCTCTATAGTCGATGTAGAGTCTTTTTGCAATCAAGGTATCCACCTTTGACACCATTGGAGTCTATACCTTGTATTGTTGCAGTTAATGCTTGGTCATGCATTATAGTTAATCACTACCTTGACACCACTACAATATTTGCTTTGTCTCGTGGCGATCCGCATGCATTGAAGAAATGAACTATTTATCTGTGTTAGTCATGTCGACTCCTCGGTTGAGTTTCTATGTTTTCGGCTACACTACGCCTCTCAGTTAGATTTATGTGTGTATACATCACCTTATCAAATGATGAACTACGCTTCAGTTGGATTTATATATGTATACATCTTATTATCTAATGATAAGTCTCAATAAGGTTGGGTTGTGATTACCAGTTGAGCGTGCATGTGAAAGTATTGGTGCCTTAGAACTGGAGGACAATTTGGCATCACTCCTAGACATAGTTGAAGCCACCACCACCTCCACCTCCAGAAAATCGTCCACAACCACCACCAAAGCCTCAACCCCTTCCCCATCCACGCCCTATGCTGCCTATAGCCACCACCTCCTCCACCTCCAACAAAGCATCCACAACCACCACAAAAAGCTCGACCCCTACCCCATCCATGCCCTCTATCGCTACTCTACCCTATATTTTCCCTTCGCCTACACATTGTCTTCCTCTGTGTTGCTTCAATATCAACCCCAACCTTGTCCACCAACCTTTCTTTGATATCAACCCCAACCCCAACCATAAAAACTAAAAATAAAAGTGTTGTCGCTCTGTTGTGCTGTGTAGGCTGAATGCAAACACGAAGTCTCCATATACGGCAACTGAAGCAAACAATAGTAAGCCTCAAGCAAAGCACATTCTTTCTATGGTGTGATTTCCTCTCCCTCCTGACATAGGTCGAGCGGGAAGCTCTTACAAATCATACATGATTAGCCAAGATATCAACATAAGTGTCTAAAAAAACATTGAAATCTGATCAATCAGAGCAATTCTCAGTAGAAATCTTCAAAGTAAAATTGTGTATTTTTCATGTAAGTCAATCCGATCAATTTAAGAAGACTCACAAATAATATCATCATTTGTGAGCTTCCCTCATATTAATATCATCATTTGTGAGCTTTCCTCCACCACCAACATCTTTTCTAAGAGCCCAGAGCATAGTCAGAAAATGAACTGGAACTTGGCCTCTCTGGTTTGAAGTCCGAACCTTGAAACAAACCAGGTGTACTTTAAAACACGCTTACATGCACTTAAAAGTGTTTTAGTGCTACAACTGTATATGCACACATTTTCTTTTCTGCTGCAGGTTGAGAAAGGATGATGTATAAATTTAAGCTTGGTAGAAAGGATTGGCATACGTTTTTGTTACATGTATTAATTGTTTTTGTTCTTCCACTTTATATAAATAATTTTAATCTTAATGCCAACTCTTTTGTTATAGGTATTGGTTGTTTTTGTTTTCCACATAATAACCTTCGTTGTTCACCCGCATCCGCAAGGTAACCTTGAGCTTTAGGCTTCCATACTTCATGCAATGTCAGATCTCGTGTTGGGAGCATGGAAAACGAATCAGGTACTGAGAATGTTGCCTACGTTCTTGTTTGGCATGTCTCTTGCGATTACATTTATTAACTCCTTGACGTCCAACAAAACATTCTCAGATTGGAAACTAGAAAACGCCACGCCTTTGCTCTCCCTCACGGAGGTATTTTTTATAATCATTATTATTAGTATTTCCGCCTTTCCATATTTTCTTGAATTGGAGAATAATATCCCAAAGTTTGATGCCAGGTAAGTAACCTCAAATTCAGATCTAAATCAATTGATTTGAAAAATAAAGAATAAATCTTATTTCCTAAATAATATTTTTTTTTTTTTATTACGGCCCTTGATTATATATGTTTCCTAGTGAAAATATATACTGTTGCAGTGTAGCCACAGCCAGAATATCATTATCTATCAAAGACCATACATGCTATTTTCAAGGAGAGATCCCCAACGTCAATATATTAAATATGGCGCACAATTTCCGAGGTATTATTAAATGGTGAGTTGGGGGTGCCAGGGGATGTCGACACCCTCATTAATGCTCTGTAGCTTTGAACCCAGCGGAAGTGCGACGTGTTCAATTAGCATGTCATCACAAACGCGTGTGACTGCATGTCATCATCGTCATCTTTAATATATCCATTGCTTCTCACTTACAACACTATCAGAGTCCCCTGCATGCGCTGAAGGTGCCATCCTTTTCCCTACCCTCTCCCATTACTATCTTCTCCCTCATCTTGGACACCTATTTCTTGGTGGTCTTCGGTTTCATAAGATGTCATTGTCGAGCAACCGATTGAGCCACCGAGAGTGCGCAGGATCTTGTCACTAGGAACGTAAAACCCCTGGGCACCATTTCCCTGCTGGGATGATCTCCTGCACATGAAGATTGTCTTGAAAAATGTTACTGAATCTCCTCTCATACTCATTCAGGTTATAATTTCATTCCTTGTGGGCGTGTTCGGCCTTGTGAACCCATGTAGCTCATGCAAATATCTAGCAGGGACATTGCCACATGTGGCTTGTTTGTAAAGCAATGACATCAAACTTGGTTGTTTCAATGTGAATATTAATAAAAAATTTATAGACAAATTACATTGTGTGCGTCATGCATCTAAATAAAAAATATTTGTAAAACAATTACATCAAACCTGGTTGTTTCATTGTGAATATTAATAAAAATTTCATAGACAAATTACATTGCCTCCTGCATTCGAAATGCATTAAAACGTGCATATACAATTTTAAGAATTTGGGATACGTTTATGAAATGTTGCATCCTAAATAGCTAATCACATTTAGTGGTTTCTACAATAAGTTGAGAATGATCTAGTAGACATTTTGACAAAGCATGAATCACATAACGAGGATTATATCAATGATACCAATTCTAACAAGTGTTGCATGGCAGTGTAGTCCCTCCCAGGTTGAATTGGAATAAATGCAGAGGGATGGGGAAAAAGTAGCGGGAGCAGATGCAGCACAGATGTGGCAAGCAACATGAAGGACAAGTGGTATCTATGCAAGAAATGACATGTGTCCTCTAGAGTCCCATTTTTTTTTTGAAACTATGTAATCTATCTTTCTATGTTCGAAATTTTCGTTCGTTCCAGTAGTCCTACTTTACATGTTTTATCTATTCAATGTATATTTTAAATTCGTTAGAGTTAAGTAAAATTTCCATAGAGCTGTCTGTATGTGTGCAGGACAAAAAAAGTTATATGCAAAGGAGAAGAAAAAGATATGCATGAGAAAAATATAATTCAAATTAAATAAACACAATTTCTTGAATTAGGAGCACATAAATATAAAAGGAGATAAAAAATAGTGTTATTTGGAATATATCAAAAAATAATAGTGTGTTACATATTCCTAGAAATTTGAATGGGTTTGTCATATTCCAACGGACCCAACAGAAAAAGATATGCATGAGAAAAAGACAATTCGAATCAAATAAGCATAGTTGAAGATAAAAATTTAGAAACACATAAATATAAAATGAGATAAAAAATAGTTTTATTTGGAATATATAAAAAAATAATAGTTTGTTACATATTCCTAGAAATTTAAATGCGTTTCTCATATAGACTGGGATTGGGGCTCCCACAGACCATAAGATAAATATGTACGGTAGAATGTAATACCTGGAAAGAAGAAATTGGAAAGTATCAGTCTCTGGCTAGAGATCTCCATTCATAAAAGGTGGAAAAACTGGATTGACAAACAAAGCAGGATGTGATGAGCATTGACTTACAACGATGGTACATATCAGTCATTTTGCTATTTTCTTGCTTATGGATTTTTCTATTGGCTTTCGTCAGCGACCCGCTTAAACTCCGTTTCAGAGAATTCTTCAATGTAGCTTCTCAAGGGGGCGACGTTGATCTCATTCCAGATTTTTATGTTGAAATGTTCCTTTTCTAATTTGCTTAGATCAATAGAAAGATTACACAAATTCTAATCAATGTCTTCATTCTGTACCGAATATCCGACTAGACAATTGGCCACGTCGTCTTTACCATATTCAACAATGTTGTAAATTTTTTCTAAAGACAACTCCTTAAAAATATGAACTTGTTTATCGAAGGATTGCTTGGTTAACGTTAACAAGTTGACGATTAACTTGGGGTCTTGGAACTCAATGGTCCTTCCGGCTAAGTATATTTTGGTTAGATTTGTGAATAATGTTTCTTTCTTTGATATGGCTTGCTCACATGATTGGACAATGAGATACAGGTTCTTCACCTTCTCTTTCCAGCATGATTCTAATTGAGTGATTCAACTTTTGGAGGGGAGATCATGTTGTGTTCTTGTCGTCTTTGTCATGTTGTTGACATGAAAGGAAAAAGTGACGACCCTGTCCAAATATAAAATTTCTTCATTTTCTAAATCCTTCTATAGATGTTTGAGCAAGTTATGTGCCCTCGTTCCCAGGGAAGCCATAGTTTGTGATGTTTCCCAGGCCTGAGTAATCAGTTCCATTATTTTCTTGATATGATTGTCCACATATCCTCTACACGATGAGAGGAGGTTGGATGATCCTTTTAACTTGGCTGCAGGGGTGGCAGGCATGGCTATTGCCAAAGGACTGGTAGACAATGACATAGGAATCAAAGCTACCTCCAATTCCCTGATCCGGACCTTTAGTTTGGCATTTTCAGCCTCAATGACTCCAATGGAATCATCAAGAGAATCTTCGGTTGCTCTGTGAAGTCCAAATATTTGGGACGGCCACATGTTCGCAAGGTCAACCTCTGAACGAGATTTTCCTTTCTTATTTTTTACATCTCTCTTTTCAATAATAATTTTTTTAGATTCGCTGTAAAAAACAAGGCTTTGGAATATGAAGGATTCATCTTCGTCAAAAAATTCAGTATCAACTATGTCCATTGGGAAACTATGTTGGATCGCGTCTCTCGACTGGTCAAGGTTGCAAAATATGTTATCCAGATCAGTGTTAAGTTCCATGTTCTCACTCCCAATTTTGGGCTCTTCCGCCTAACCTACGATTTTTTTTCTCTTCTTCTCCACGGGAAGCTTGTGAGAACTATCAATTTTAGGATGAGGAGGGTTGTTATCTCCTCCTCCGTTTGAATAAATTTGGGTTGATTTGTTTCTGTGGTAGGCCGTTGGAGCGATGCTTTGTTACTGTGATAGTTTTGGTCCTCATGCCCAAAGATGTTCACTATATGTCCACAAAACTGTTGTTGAGTTGGGGCCATTAGTTTATGAGAACCCCTGTTTTCTCCATATGATGCTTGAAATTAATAAATGGAGGGGATAATATGATCCTGTGGAAATGTTGGTTCAATGCGTGTGAATGGAAAATCTCCTCGAGCTCTTCGCTCATTAATGAGAATATCTATGCGTGCTGGATGATGAGCTGTTAGAAGTAAAGCTTAATTATTGCATACTTAGAAGTGTGAAGTTGGCGGGTATGACAAAGAACAATTAAGGATTGAAGGTTTTGTGAACGAGTCAAGCTAGTGACGTGCGAATTAAATTCCATGGTATTTAAAATTAACACTCAGAAGGGATAAAATACCCTCCACAAATCTTGGTTTAATGTGTATTAATGGCAGATCTTCTCGAGCCTTTCTCTCATCAATGACAATATACACGGTTCCTTCATGATGAGTTGTTAGCATTAAAGATTACTAATTGCATATATATATATATATATATATATATACACACACATTTTTTATTATAAACAAGTGCGAAGTTTACGGAGACGAGGAAGACCAAGCAAGGAATGGCCAAGTATGAAAAGCGGTCGGACTGGCTTAAAAATAGGTTTACATGAGATAATGAGGAGAGGTGAGTGTCGAATGGTCAAATTGTATGACAAAGAATGTTTGACTGGAAAACGCGTAAAGCAGAAGAGGGCATGATGGTGTCGTTCAATGGATGGTTTGTATATTTGCAGAATTCCGGGAAAGTGGCTAAGTATGGAATTCTGAGTGAAAACTGTGTAATGGGGAAAAGGGTATGATGTGACAGTCTGGTTGTAAATTTGTATATTGTGGAAGTATGGGTGCTCTTTAGAGGTCACAGAACAATGGAAGTGTGATATGGAATGGGGAAGCGGTCGGTTGGAGTCGCGATATAAAATCCATGAGGGAAAAGAGAAATAGGAATTTGGTTAATTATAGAAAAGGGAAAAGAATGGATAATATATTCAAATCTGTAATAGATATCCCATTTCTTGGAAAGATCTTTTCTGTAAACTTATTGCATATACTTGAAAAGAAGTGTGAAGGTAGCGGGTACAGGAAAAAGTGACTAGGAATTGGAAATTTTCTGAACCTGCCAACCTGACGATCCGCGAAAGAGATTCCAAGAAATGACAAAGTGTGGAAAGCGGTCGGACGATATTCAAAATAGAGTGACAAGGGTTCCCGATGAGACGTGAGGCCCTTATGGTCAAATTGTATGTATCACAACTTTTGAGTGCAAAATGTGTAACATGGAAGATGGGATGGTTTGGGAGTTTGGAAGTGAATTTGTACATCGTGGAAGCTGGGGTGTTGTTTGCAGGTCAATGAATAGTGTAAGTGCAGTCGACCTCTCTGGGAACCCGCAAGCAAAAAAAATGTATGCAATAGGTAAATGGTATTCAAATTATACCTAGTATATTGGTATTTGTAATAGTTATCCCATTACCTGGCAGGATATTCTCTGCATGTTTCTGGACAAATTGTATATGAATAGTTGCTATGACTGTTTCCTGAGGCATGGTGAGATTTTAGGATTAAAGCTCAGTTATTGCATAGTTGGAAAAAAATGCAAAGGTGATGGGCACAAGAAACATCAACTAGGAATTGGAGGCGTGAAAGAGATTCCAAGACACGACCAAGTATGGAAAGCGGACGGACGAGGTTGAAAATTTGGTGACAATAGTTGCCCAGGAGACGTGAGGACCCGAAGGTCAAATTGTAGGTCTCAAAACTTTTGGGTGCAAACTGTGTATCACGGAAGAGGGTATGATGTAGGAGTCCGACAGTGAATTTGTGTATCGCGGAAGTTTTGGTGTTGTTTGCAGGTCACAAAACAATAGAAGTGCAATGTAGAGCGCTCCTGCCCGGAAATCCATGATCTGAAAAGTTGCTAGGAGTGGAATGAGAAGTGGTCGGTCGAAGTCGGGATATAAAAGAACGAGTGCAAACATTTTTGGAAAAACAAATAAATAACCAGAAAGAGAAAGTAAAGGGGAAAAACAAACGGGAATTTGGTTAAGTATAGAAGAGGGAAAGGAAGGGATAATATATTAAAATCTATGTATCACGGAAGACTTTTGAGTGCAAACTCTGTATCACGAAAGAGGGTATGATGTGGGTGTCTGGCAGTGAATTTGTATATCACGGAAGATAGGGTGTTGTTTGTAGGTCACAGAATAATGGAAGTGCAATGTAGAGTGCGATTGCCCGTAAATCCGCGATCTGAAAATTTGCTAGGTATGGAATAGAAAGTGATCGATCAGAGTCGAGATATAAAAGAACGAGTGAAAATGTGAACCCGTGAGCCCGCCAAACCGCACATGTAGACATTTTCGGAAAAATGGATAAATAACTAGAAAGAGAAAGTAAAGTGGAAAAACAAATGAGAATTTGGTCAAGTATAGAAGAGGGGAAGGAAGGGATAATATATTAAAATTTGTAATAGATATTCCATTTCCTGACAAAATATTTTATGTATGTTTTTGGATCTACCAGCATTAAACTTTAGTTATTGCATACTTGAAAGAAGTGAAAAGGTGGCGGGCACACGAAACAATGATATGGAAATTGGATATTTCGTAAACCGACCAACCCGATGATCGACGAAAGAGATTCAGACAAATGGCGAAGTATGGAAAGCGGACGGACGAGCTTTAAAATGGGGTGACAATAGTTCGGCATACATATGTAACTTATATAGTTATATATATATTAACATGTATGTTAACATATATTAACAATATGTTAATATATGTTATATATATTAATAATATATGTTAATATATATATGTAACTATATAACTTATGCTCAACCCATTATAATGTTATGAAAGTTGAAGGTTAATATCAGCGTAGTTTGGGACTATAAATGAAAAAGCAGTCAAGAGTGATTTGGATAGAAAGTGATCAAGTCAGAACTAATCGTGTACAATGATTATAGTGGGAGCACAAGAAGATCTAGGAATCCGAGAAGAATCATAGACATGAGGACCCAACGGTCAAATTGTAGCTCTCAAAAATTTTGAGGGCAAATTGTCTAACGGGACAGGGTATGATGTGAGAGTCTGGTTGTAAATTTGTATATCGCGGAAGTGTGGGTGTTCTTTGGAGGTCACGAAACAATGGAAGTGCAATCTAGAATGTGCCTGCCCGTGAATCCGCGATCGAAAATGTGGCTAGGTATGGAATGGGGAAGCAGTCGATCAGAGTCGCGATATATAAACACAAGTGCAAATGTGAAGGCATGAGTATGCCAACCCATGCAACTAGAGATTTTCGATTTTCTAGAAAAAAGAATCATGATCTTGCTACAACATTGTGACTTGGTATTGCTATGTTCTATTTGCATTACGAATAGAATTGAAAGTTGGTTTGAAACTGTCTGAAATTCATTTTTTGTTTCCATAAAAGCCTGATGGATCGACACAGTGCATTGTTATATAATTTTTAGTTGATCCATTTTAGAACAAATTACCTAAGAAAATACAATATCGAAGAAATACTAGACCCCCGAATGATGCCAATGAGAAGAGGTGTTAAATCCAGAAAAGAAGCAACAACTAAGATTCCAAGGCAAAGTTTTTAATAGTAAATCCATTAAAACTAAAAAGAATATTGAGCACTGCATATCTATTCTTAGAAATTGGATCGATCTATTTGGGCCAAAACATTGAACATATCTTCCATAAACATAGGCACATGATCTACAACATGTAGGATCCATCGAGATGCTCTTCAACATGCATACAAAACTGATTACCACGCCTTTTTTTTAGGAAATCCTTGCAGTCTTCTCCTCGATGGATCATCCTGTGGTAAAATTGATAGTTCTCATAAGCTTACCGTGAAAAAGAAGATGAAAAGCGTTGTAGGGAAAATAGAATAGCCCTTAACTGAAATTTAGGACACACCAAGAAACCACCTCTCCAAAGTCGAAAACTCCGGGGACACGGGTTGCACGTGCAATTCCAGAGGCCCAAATTAGTCCATTCTGGGTAGAAGGAGATGACTAGTAGGAATATGCCTTACACCAGTGGGAGTTCTGGTCCTCATTCTCGAAGATGTTGACTGTATATCCAGAGAACATGACAGTGGTCCCGCAATTAAACAGTTTTTTAGCTTGAAATATATCTCTGGGAGCATCAACAAATCATGTCCTTACAGTGAAAGACTTCAACCCAAAACAGACTAATTTGGATCTCTGGAATTTCTACTTTCGAGCTGCAAAGCGGCTATTGTGTTCAACTTCAGTTTCTTTTCTGAAACTCCCTCTTTTGATGTTGTCAGGACCGCCATCGTCAAGCTAGGAAGTACCGCACATTATGGTTGATTTCAATTTGGGCTTAGGAGTGGGAACAGTCTCTTCATTTCCATCATCCATTGTCGTATCATCGTCCATCAGATCATCTTCTTCCGGCTCTGAATCCATTACATCAACCTTTGCACCAACCATAAATGCAACTGGGTAGGTTATCCGAGCAGGCCATGTTTCCTTGGAATTCTTTGGCTTGAAATATATCTCTCGGTGCACTAATGAACCATCACCTTTTTTTCTTCTGGGCATAGGGAGATGAGTAGTAAGAATATGCCCTGGAATATTGGAACCTCTGGCCATCATGCCTGAAGGTGTTTACTGTATCTGGAAAGAACTGCTACCATAAGTTAACGAGAATTTCTGTTTTCTCTAAAGGATGTTTGAAATGAAAATTAGGGAGGGATAATATAACCCTCCACAAATCTTGGTTTAATGCGTATCAATGGAATATCTCCTCGAGCCTTTCGTTGATCAATGACAATCTCCAGGGTTCGTGTGTAATGAGTTGTTACCATTAAAGCTTACTAATTGCATATTTAGAAAAAAGTGCGAAGGTGGCGGTGACAACGAAGAGCGATTAAGAATTAGAGATTTCTTAAAGGCACCAACCAGCCGACGCACGAAATAAAGTGCATCATTTTTTAAATGAATACTTGGAAAGAATAACACTCTTCTCCACAAATCTTGGTTTAATTCGTATTAATGACAAATCTTCCCCGGTCTTTCTGACATTAATGACAATATTAACGGTTCCTACACGATGAACTACTAGCATTAAAGATTAATAATTGCATATATAGAAAGAAGTACGAAGGTAGAGGGGATGAAGAAGAGTGACTAAGTATTGTACATTTCGTCCACCTGCCAACCCACGAAACAAATTCCAAAGTATGAAAAGCGGTTGGGTGGGTTACAAAAAAACAAAAAAGGGTCACAAGATATAGCTAGGAGACGTGAGGGGCCGATGGTCAAATTGCATGTCACAGTGATAGATTTCGACCATCAATTAGTATATCGTGGAATTTCGTGTGTTGTTTGTACGTAGGGTAACAGTCGAAGCGCAATGTTGAACAAGCAATTTGTATATTGCAGAACTTCAGGTGTTGTATATAAAATCATGAGACATTCAGAAAAAGGACACATTCGAAAAAAGGACTAAGTAAACAGAAGGCGAAAGAAAACGAGATGAAGGTGAATTTGTTTGCTAATTTGTAGATCGTGAAACTCTAGGTGTTGTTTCTAGGCGGCGAAACAATGGAAACGCAATGTTGAAGCTGCCTACCCGGGAACCCACGATCCAAAAAGTTTGTTCAATATGAAACGGGGAAGCGGTCGGTCGGGCTGGTGATACAAAAGTAACAATGGAAATCCGCCAACCCCTGAACATAGACATTTTCTGAAAAACGAATAAGTAACCAGAAAGGGAAAGCTGAGGGGAAAAAGAAAGGGGATGGCAATTTTCGGAAGTGGGAATTGGTGTAAGAAAGCCCCATTAATGGTCTTAACAGTAACTATGAAGTGAATTAAACATCTTAACAGGTTCTTCAATCAAGGAATAGATACATCGAGCGATGTTTATAGTTTCTAGGATATGTTTGTATAGGAGAAGCGTCGAAAAGTTACAAGAAAATCAATTTTGGGATGTTTAAGTAAAGATTTTATACTGTTAGCTTCACCGCAAATATAACAACCACAAATTTGAATTTTAATGTTCTCTCGTTCATATGATAGTTTCATTAGACTTCACATAGTATATATTCTTTTATTTCAATTTATTCCATGGAATTAATTTTGCTAAGTTCATCGATCAACAAAAAGTGCTAAAAACAAGATAAAGGGGAATTTTTTTGCTAACTTGTATAGACGGAAGTCTAGGTGTTGTTTGCAGGCGGCGGAATAATGAAAACGCAATGTTGAACTACCTATCCGGTAACCCGCCTATTCTGGAACTCGCGATCCAAAAATTTGTTCAATATGAAACAGGGAAGAAGTCGACCGAGCAGGTGATATAAAAGTAAGTGGAAATCTGAAAACGTGAATCTGCCAACTTCCAAAAAAAGGAGTAAGTAACCAGTCTCGAAAAACAAGTAAGTAGCCAGAAAGGGAAATCAGAGGGAAAAAAGAAAGGGGATGGCAATTTTCGGAAGCGGGAATTGGTGTAAGAAATCCCCATTAATGGTCTTAACAGTAACTATGAAGTGCATTAAACATGTTAACAGGTTTGTTAATCAAGGAATAGATACATCAAGAGATGTTTATAGTTTCCAGGATCTGTTTGTATAAGAGAAGCGTCGAAAAGTTACGAGAAAATCAATTTTGGGATGTTTAAGTAAAGCTTTTGTATTGTTAGCTTCACCACAAATATAACAACGATGAATTTGAATTTTAATGTCCTCTCGTTCACATGATAGTTCCATTAGACTTCACATAGGTATATATTCTTTTATTTCAAATTATTCCAGGGAATTGATTTTGCTAAGTTCATCAATCAAGGAAAAGTGCTAAAAACGAGATAAAGGGGAATTTGTTTGCTAATTTGTAGATTGCGTAATTTTGGGTGTTGTTTGCAGACGATGGAACAATGGAAACACAATGTTGAACCCGCCTATCTGGTAACCTGCCTATTCGAGAACCCACGATCCAATAAGTTTGTTCAATATGAAACGGGGAAGCGGTCGGTCGCGTTGGCCATATAAAATTAAGTGGAAAGCTGAAAATGTGAATCCGCCAACTTCCGAAAAAAGGAGTAAGTAACCAGAAATGGAAAGAAGATGGAAAAAAAAGGTGATGGCACTTTTCAGAAGTGGGAATTGGTGTAAGAAATCTCCATTGAGGGTCTTAACAGTAACTATGAAGTGCATTAAACATGTGAATAGGTTCTTCAATCAAGAAATAGGTAACTATGAAGTGCATTAAACATGTTAACAAGTTATTCAATCAAGGAATAGATACAACGAGCGATGTTTATAGTTTTCAGGATTTGTTTGTGTAAGAAAAGCATAAAAAAGTTACGAGAAAATCAATTTTGGGATGTTTAAGTAAAGCTTTTGTACTGTTATATTCACCGCAAATATAACAACAACGAATTTGAATTTTAATGTCCTCTCGTTCATATGATAGTTCCATTAGACTTCACATAATTATATATTATTTTATTTCAAATTATTCTAGGGAATTGATTTTACTAAGTTCATCGATTAAGGAAAAGTGCTAAAATGAGATAAAGGGGAATTTGTTTGCTAATTTGCAGATCGTGGAAGTTCGGGTGTTGTTTGCAGGTGGCAGAACAATGGGAACGCAATGTTGAACCCGCCTATTTGGGAACCCGTGATCCAAAAAGTTTATTCAATATGAAACGGGGAAGCGGTCGGTTGCGCTGGCGATATAAAAGTAAGTGGAAATATGAAAACGTGAATCTACCAACTTCCGAAAAAAGGAGTAAGTAACTAGAAATGGAAAGCAGATGGGAAAAAAAGGGCGATGACACTTTTCAGAAGCAGTAATTGGCGAAAGAAAGCCCCATTGATGGTCTTAACAGTAACTATGAAGTGCATTAAACATGTGAACAAGTTCTTCAATCAAGAAATAGATATAGCAAGCCATACTTATAGTTTCCAGGATCTATTTGTATAAGAGAAGCGCCGAAAATATACAAGGAAATCAATTTTGGGATGTCCTCTCGTTGAACTGATATAACAATGACGAAATTGAATTTTAATGCCCTCTCGTTGATATGATAGTTCCATTGGACTTCACATAGTATATATTCTTTTATTTCAAATTATTCTAGGAGATTAATTTTGCTAGGTTCATCGATCAAAGAAAAGTGTTGTAAATGAGATAAAGGGGAATTTGTTTGCTAATTTGTAGATCGAGGAAGTCCAAGTGTTGTTTGCAGGCGACAGAACGATGGAAACACAATGTTGAACCCACCTATCTGGGAACCCGTGATCCAAAATGTTTGTTCAATATGAAACTGGGAAGCGAAGGGGACGACAATTTTCGGGTATTATTAATTTTTCAGAATGAATCATACAACCAAGAACAAAGTAAACACCAAACAGGCCCGAAGCAAGATCCCACAAGGTTCCATAGAGTAGCACGCATCGACCTTTGTATCAAATAGTTTGATATATTAAAAAAACACGTCGTGGCATTGGTTTTGTATTACATCTGGTACACGTTCTCATGAGAAAATAACCGGGGCCATGGGATATGAACAAAAGTCTACCAAACACAAGATAACACAAAATCAACAAAACACAAGATAACACAAAACCAACAGAGCTTCGCCATTGCACACTAGCGATAACTAGATCTCAAAATGGGGAACAAGAAAGTTGTCGATTACTATTTTACCATTAAGCAAGATCACTATGGACATTTTCTTCTGATAGTGCCATGGTATATCACTACCAGTTTTAACAATTTCAAATTTCCAATATTATTGGAAATTCCTGATGATTCTGTCCAGATGAGCAAGTTGTTTCAACGATTGAAAGGATGGGGCCAAGTTATTTATAGTTGGATACTTTTTATGGGGTTTGATCTCATGCTCCCTATTTCTGGACAAAACAATATTATGCATGTGAAATCTCTATAGCGAGATCTGAATATCTCAAGCTAATGTTTCAATCCATGCCGAGTCCTTTTTTTTTTTAAATAGGGCATCGAGAAAATCCTGTCATGGCTATATAGTGGGCACCCAAAAAACATGCAGGCTCCTCCATCAAATCCACAACCAACTACCTTTTTTTCTTTTTTATTTGCACACTGAAACAAATATGCAAAGTTATTACTGGAAGATGCAAAAAAACTTCAAAATAACAACATCGATTGCATTTGTAATTAGATTCTCAAGTACTCGAGTCCGATGAACATTCATCTGGGTGTTGAAGAAATATTACAGAGACACATGAGATATTTTTCGTTTTCTTCCAAATCTTTATATATATATATATATATATATATATATATATATATATATATATAT
>ML776588.1:1029060-1105159 GCA_009831015.1 Picea engelmannii | reverse complement strand
AATATTTGTGTAACTTAACTGAGATACATGGATATGTGAAAGTGGAGGACGAAACTGGATATGGAGAACGGTACCATTACCTTGTCCCTGTCTGACTCTCCATATTTTATATGGAGAATGTGTTGGGAGCCAAGTTTTCTTTCTAGTGTGACAACTACACCAATGGTTCCGATTGGGTAAATGTCATTGTTCTGTGCAAGTTCGTTGATAGTTGTGTCTGGGACAAAATGATATTTTGAACAAATAGTGAAATTTTTTTCCACAATAATTTTTTTGTTGAGCGAAATAAATCGATCACAATCACCACGGTCATATATTGTCTTGGGAAATATATTAAAATTTGTAATGGATATCCCTTTACTTGGAAATATTTTTTCTGCATGTTTCTGGACAAGTTGTGTAGGCATAATCGGTGTGACTATCATCTTGGCCTCCTTGTCTGTCATGTCAGCACGCATAATGGATCTACTTTTGTTTTCCTTTTCCAAGCAGGTACTATAGACGACCATTATGTCCCCGATGAACACTTGTCCAGTTTGGGGGTTGTTCAAGCCCTCTATTGATAGTATTTTTGGTGTTACAAGTTTAGACCTGGTGACAATTTTTGAACAAGAAAAGTAAAGTCAATGGTAGTGTGCATTTTTTTTTTCTATTTTTTCTAGCATAAATTTACAAGTAGACGCACAACTTGGATGAACTATGGAACTAGAGTTTTGCAACCAAACCTCTTAGTCTGTGGAACCTACAATATGTTCGACATCTTGCTTGTACTTGTTGATACTTCTTGTGAACTGCAAATTATGTATTGCAAATGACATCAACATATTCACCATGCCATAGATGAATAAATATATGAGGATGTTTTTTTCGGTAAACATACTAGGAACATAATGTATGCATCTTTACCTTTGGCCTTGTCGATCTGCTGATGTCTAGGATGACTCACTGCTCATGGCCATGTCACTAGTCCAACTTTTTTTTATGCAAGCATGTGTAGATGAACATCAGAAGGAATAAACAAGCATATGCATTGTATATTGTCCATAATTGATCTTAATGTGACATGCAGGGTGGAAATATATGGAATATGAAATAGGGTGTCAAGGGATACTCATGAAACATGAGGATCCGAGGGTCTAATTGTATGCCTCATATTTTTTGATTGAAAAAATGTGTAACAGTAAATAGGGCGTGATGATAGAGCACGACGACCAATCTATATATCGCAGAACCTCGGAAGCTAGAGGCGCAATCTTGAACCCACCAGCTGACACCCACAATCGACAAAATGGGTAAGTATGGAATAAGGTAGAAGCGTGAACATAAATGTGAATCCATGAGCCCGCCAACCCGCACACCAAGAAAATTTTGGAAAGACGACTAAGCAGAGAAATTAGAAAGCAAAAGGGATAATAGAAAATGGAAAAAGTAGAAATGGGGAGGGCACAAAGGCCCATTGTTTCCAAATCATGGTTTTCTAGTCCAATATTATATGCCCCCACCCGCTTTGTATATTTAATTTACTAGCACAGTTGGTATACCTTTTTGTAGATTGCACCACAGACCCCTCTACTGTTGCATACAAGAATTCATCTTCCTATTCAACCAATATGTTTCTTCCATGGTAGCAACGTCGAACATACAATGGACATGAAGGCAAGTTAGTATGAAGAAAGACATGTAAAAGAAATAAATACAGTTCTATTTATTTCAATGTAACAACAAATAGAATACATTTCACATGAGAATAAGCAGAAAGATACAGAGTATATACATACAGTAAAGAAGGTGCATAGCAGTAGAACAAGTAGAAGAAATACACAGACAATAAATGAAATACTCAACACTGGAATATGAAATAAGAGTACAGGTATGCACCTATGTAACTCCTCGCCTACATTCGTGCCAAAGAGTCCATCATCCTCTCCAACCATTTTGTTTGTTTAAATGCAACAATGCAGGAAAAATACAATGGACATGAAGGAAGTTAAGTTTTTATCAATATCTACATACAATAAACTAGGTGAACACATATAAAGACAATAAATGAAATACAAAACTACGGAATATGAAATAACAGTTCAAGCATGTACCTTTGTATCTCCTCTTCCACTGCTGCAGTCAATACTCCGTCATTTTCTCCATCTATTTTGTTTGTTTAAATATGGGAACACACAAAATACAATGAACATGAATGGAAGCTGGTATGCAGTGAAGAACACGTAATATGTACGCACAGTAAATGAGAATCAACGAATAGAATAAAAGATAGTCAGAAATATGAACCTTTGCTTTTCTCCATCCATGGTTGTAAATATATAAAGTTTTTCCCTAGCCAAAATATATTACAAGCCACAAAATATTAAGAAATTGCATGGCCATAGCTAAATGATTTTGGTTTTCTGTGGAAAAGTATCCAGATATGCTTCTAGACATGGAAATATAATTTTGCAGTATCTTTGGTGTACATATCATATCTCAAGTACAAGACAAATTGTATCGTGGTCAGATCAGTCTGTGTAGAGGATAAAGAACATGTATTGTGATATGGGCACATTCCACCAAATATGGTTAATAAGTGTGGTTTGCACATGTTTTATTATAACAAACAAACAATGGACATTGCAATTGCACATGTAGTTGTCCAATTATTTCTTGTGCCACTATTTTCTATCATGTTTACAACAGAATATGCCTGCACAGAACAGACGCAAGATATCAACTTCGCCAGACATGGCAAATAAAACAACCGCAGGTCTACTCGCAGGTGCAGGGCCTGAACACCGTAAAGCACCCAAATTAAAAAGGAATAAAAAAAATATAGCTCCAACTGCCGGTGCAGGACCCCAACGATAAAGCATGAACATGCCCAACTGCAGCACCAGGGACCCAAACTCGTAATTTTGAGCCAAACAACAACAACCAGCAACCGACAAACCAACGAACCAACAAATGAGCAACAACCACCGAACCAGTAAACAACATATGTATCTCCAACGATTACCAAACTGCAGTCGAAGCACAGAAGGAGACAAAAACATATGACGAGCATACCAGTAGAAATAAGCAAACATTCTTATGAGCATCAAAGAAGGAATAGAAAATGAAATTATGGCATGGAAACTTACTCCGAAACGATGAAAGGCAGAAGTGAAATTCAAATTGTGAACCAAACAACAACAAGAAGCAACCCACGAACCAACAAAGAAGAAGCACCCACCGAACCAGTGACAATGTATGTAGCTTCAACGATGACGAAATTGCATTCTAATCCTAGAAGAAGTATGAAACATACAATGCCTATTCAACTGGTGGTGGACAACAATATTGTCCAAATTCACTGCAACATTGTATGGAAAATTTCGAGGAAACATGTACTCCGAGAATCCTATTTAGATAAACATTTAAGGGGTCAGGTAAAACATTTAAGCTGTCAGGCCTGTTTTAGGACCTCGCGCCATGTAAACATTTAAGTTGTCAAGCCTATTCAAGCACCTCAAAAAAAGTGTCAATGATCTAAACCTTTGGTATGTAAACATTTCATAAATAATAATAATAATAATATGGGTTTTTATTATAATAAATAAATACAAAAAAATTGTTTTTAGTTGCTTCAAACAATAAAAATTATGCAAAAATTTGTAACCAAACAAATAAGTAATATAAAGTGAACGAATTATCGATCACTATAAACTTTGGATATCTAAACATTTCAGTATGAATAGTACAAATAAAAGAAAGTATCGTACATGATAAAGATTTGGATATGGAAACATATAATTCATTGGGAATAGTGAAGCTAGCAATAAGACCTCAAATCTATCATCCAATCACATCATGGCATATATGTGTTTTTTTATTATATAAAAAATAATGCTTTTAGTTCTGTAGGTCGAACATTAGAAGATATGCAAAAAATTGTAGTCAAACAACAAACTAATGTAAAGTCAACGAATTATCGATCACTATAGTCCCTCTACATCTTCGGTAGGGACTAATAAGTTGCTACATTCTTCTATTCATAATGGTGATCAAAATATTCCACAAGATATTATCTCAATATCCATCCTTAAGAAAGTTATAGTATTACATATATATTCATAACAAAGAGATTACATAGCACGAGTCTTAGCACAAATGTGGATCCGTGCATTGTGTTAAAAAGGGGAGAAGTTAGGACCTCCCTTGTTTGGTGTGTTGGAAAGAACAAATATTGTCTTGTAATAATTGATTGTCCTTGTTTCAACTTGGAAACTTAATACCTTGGTCTATATAAAAAATGGTGAATTGAAAAAACATTTGCTATCGTAAAGGTTAAATGAATTAATTATCTATAAGGTATAACCCCACCGAAGAACTATAATCACAACCCTAAGTTCTCGGGAACAAAGATGAATATAGTCCACCAATGTTCTTTGTATCCAAATTATATCACCTTGGGTTCAATTTAAAATGTTCTAAAGGAATATATAGTTCACTTAGCACCACTAAGTGGTAAAGAGTTCAAAGTTTTTAAAAGAATGTCTTCATCAATTGTGCCATTGTTTCTTATAAAAAGGCTTTCTCTAGAGATGACCTACAAACCACTTAGTTGACCTTCATGACACCCATTTAGATGTGATATTAAAGGAAAGTGAAAAGGATATTGAGGTCAATTTATGTGATGAAATAGAATCATAACCTCCAAATTGGAGTATCCATGTATGAGTGTTATGGATTGCATTGATGTCAAATAGTGACTAGAAGACCGCACAAACAACTGCAAAGGATATTGAGGTCAATTTATGTGATAAAATAGAACCGTAACCTCCATAATTGGAGTATCCATGTATAAGTATTATGGATTGAATTGATGTCAAATAGTGACTAGAATATCATACAACCATGTCAAACATTCAAGGACAAGTGGATATTATAAATTTAAGTCGAATACAAACTCCATTGAAACATTACATGATCAATCTTTTATTAGATGTATGCACACTGCACATTGTTGTAAAAATGTTTTTCTAAAATACCCATGATGTCGATATGAGGGGAATAAGGAGTGTCTCATGAATAAAAAATAAGAGACGAATACTATCAGAGATGAAAAATGAGAATACATTTTACATTAAAACTACTTATTGAAAAATGAGAATCCAATTAATAATGAGTAATGAGTACTCTATGTTCACAACAATGGAAATTTTACTCTCATTGTTCACTATTAGAAACATGAAATTAAAGAAAAATGTTTTACTCTCTAGATAGGGAGAGTTAGAGAGTAAAGTTGTAACATGCTTAACCACCTATGTATTATTAAGGAGGTGGCATTAGGGGAATTTTGAAGTAAAGAAAGGGCCTCAAAACAAAAAAATGTACCACCAAAATCAACTTTATAAGAACCAATCACAATTCAGAAGGTGACATCATCCTCTAGGGATGACTTGGAATTTTTTGAGTTAAAGATGGTGAAAATGCTCACAAACCAATTTACATGGTGTTGTCTAATTGTTCTACGAAATGACATTTTTCGCTGGAATCTAGTAATATAAATTTGCATGAAATCACTATTTTTTGTTGTTTAAATGCATTTTTGAATGCATAAATGGATTCAACATGCTGAAAAACCCTTGGGCCACTCAGATTATACAAAAATAATTACTCAAATCTGCAGATCTATTTATTTCTTGCCAGATTTCGGGCAAATGTCCCCGAAAAATATCGTCGAAAAAGAGTGATTTCATAGAACGTTTAGACTACAAAATTTTAAATGTGATATAAATATCACATGAAGTAAAGTACTCTTAAAATACTTTACTTTTGAATATATCTATTAAATAAAGTACTCATGTCCATTCATATAATAAATATTTTATATTTAAAAATTCAATTAAAAATATAATAAAATAAATTAAATTTAAAATGAGTGGGTGAAGTACTCATGTCACTTCATATATTAACCATTATATATATAATCTATTTTTAAGGTTATGGCCAAGCCAGACACCAAATTGGTGTATGAGACCCCCTCCGTCCAACGATTTTACTAGTAAATTCTACGGAGGTATACATACCCTACTTCCCTCTGGATTTGAACTTGTGACCTCCCAGGAGGAAACACATGTTCTTTTATAAGGTTAAGTAGCTTGCAAATGGGAAAGCTAAGGACATTGAAGGCTACCAAGCTAAAATTTTTAAAATCGGAGGGCCAATCCTTATCCCTCACATACACAAGCTCTTCAATTTAGCAGTCAAGCGGGGCTTCCCTAAACCCTGGACGCAAAGCCTCATTGTTCCTATTTTTAAAAATGGGGATAGAAACATTCCCTCTAATTATAGGATGATTATGATTAGCCCAATTTTAGCCAAGCTTTATGGAATTATTTTGGAAAAGAAGATTAGCCTTTGGCTAGAAAGTCACAGTAAAAGAGCTAAAGGCCAGGTCGGGTTTAGGAGATATCATTCAATTGTGGACCATCTTTTTACCATTAGGATCATTGCATAGGATTTACACAATACTAAAACCAATCTGTTTTGTTGTTTTGTTGACTTTATAAAATCTTTTGACATGGTTCCTAGGAAAAACCTTTAGAATAGGTTGGAAGAGATAAAAGTGCTTCTCGAGTTGAGGGTTGCTGCAATAAGGATGTATGAGAAATTTATTGCTAAGTTTAAAAACAATGAGGGTTGGTCAAAAGAGATTAACTACAATATCAGAGTCAAACAAGGATGCCCCTTGTCCCCTACCCTTTTTGGCATATACATTGACAAGTTAGAAGAATGCTTGGAAAAAGCAGGTTGTGTCAGCCCTACTCTCACTGGTATAGTCATCAATATTCTTCTTTATGTCAATGATTTGTTCTTATGGCAAGGAGTCCCCATGATCTTGAAAACCAACTAAGAATCCTCAAGGATTTTTGCTCCAATATGGGTATGATTGTTAATACTGATAAGACTAAGGTCATGATTATTAAATCCAATAAGATCCCTTATGATACATTTGTATATGAAAATGACAACTTGGAGGAAGTGACTTCATACAAATATCTTGGAATTGATACTCAACACAAGCTCAATTGGAATTATAGAATTGAGAAAATGATTATTGGGGGATGGAAAGCTTATTATGGGCTTGAAAACAATTGTAAATCAGTCGATCTTTGGAGTTGGGATAAGAAGAAACTCCTCTTTGAGACTGTTGTTACACCTGTTATTCTTTATGGATGTAAAGTTTGGGGTTGTAGTATCTCTCGTGAATCCTGGAGAAAGATAGAACAAATACAAAGAATTTTATAACCTATAATCTCAAATTAAAGGAAATATGCCCTATCTCATCCTCCTCTTAGAAACAAGCCTCTCCCCCATTGAGAGCATGGCTATGACTAGATACCTAATGTATAAGAACAAGTTAAACAACATGGAAGACAGGAGGCTACCTAAAATGGCTTCAAAATCAAGTCATAACCACCATCGACTCAAGCGAGGATGGAATAAAGACACCCGGTCTTGGTTAAACTATTGGGGAATCATGGAAGAAACCATTTTGCAGAATTAAGATACTATTAAAAAAAACGTCAAATCAAAATTTAAGGAGAAAATGTGGTGTGATAAGGAGTTAGAGGAAAAAATAAAATCAAGGTATTATAAATATATAATCAACCCTAATCTAGAAGATCAAAAATATCTATCTATTTTGCCAAGTGTAAAGAGACAAATAAGCATTGCTAAGATAAAAACAAATTCTCATGAGCTCCATACTGAAACTGGGCATTGGTCAATTCCTAAAATGCCATGGGATGAAAGAGTGTGTCACCTTTGTGACACTAAGAATGTTGAAGATGAAAAACACTTTCTCTTAGATTGTCCAGCCTATACCCATATTAGATCTCATTTTCAAAATATTTATCACACTACCAATGTTCCTAACCTCTTAACGCAACAAAAGTATGGTGATCTTGGAAAGCTTCTCTTAATGCTTTCCGAGCACAAAAACAAAATTCTAAAGAGTCACAAGTAATCACTTACCCTCTTAAGGTCTGATAGACCAATTCGATCTTAGTGGACGTTAATCATCATCATCATCATAATACATTTAATGTAATATGCATTATATATATATATATATATATATATATATATATATATATATATATATTATACATTAAATGTAATATATTATATAGCCTCAGTGGGCCTAATGGTTAATAACATGTGTTTCCTCTTAAGAGGTCATAGGTTCAAATCCAGAGGGGGTAGGGTATGTATACCTTCGTAGACTTTACTAGTCAAATCGCTAGGCGGAGGGGGGTCCCTTGTCCCACAAACAAGGGGTTCTCATACACCAATTTGGTGTGTTGGCTTGGCTGTGACCTTAAAAATAGATTATTATAAATACAGCCTGAGTGGGCCTAATGGTTAAGAACATGTGTTTCCTCTTAATAGGTCACAAGTTCAAATCTAGAGGGGGGTAGGGTATGTATACCTCCGTAGACTTTACCAGTCAAATCGCTGGGCGGAGGGGGTCCCTTGTCCCATAAACAAGGGGGTCTCATACACCAATTAGGTGTCTGGCTTGGTCGTAACCTTAAAAATGGATTATTATTATTATAATATATATAATATATAATATTATATAATATGTGTTGAATATATTATATATAATTCAATATATAAAAGGTTCATTGAAATATTTATATATATTATTATATTATATTATAAAAGTATATATTATGTTATATATTATATTATATATTTTATATATACTATATTATGTTATATAATATATATTGTAAATTATGAAATATATATATATATATATATATATATATATATTATGTTTTTTATTTATATATTATTATATGATATAAGTGGTTTTGATTTTAATTAATAATATATTGTATAATTAAGAAATTATGAATTTATATTTATATTTTATTTTAAGTTATTTCAGTGTGAAGTACAAAGGCATTAGTTGTTTAAGGAGAATGACCTTTTTTAAAAAACTCATTTATTTATAGTTATATCTTTTCCTTTTAGTCACATCAATATATTATTTTTTATTAATTTTACTTTTAGACAACTTTTTCATTTAACTCAACCATAGTTACATGAATTGTAGTGTAAAAAGTGAGTTGTAAATAAACCTCCCTCACAAAATGACTAACTTATAATATTTTATTATATCTCTTAGGAGGCCCTTTTTAGACCTAAAAATTCCCTTAATGGGTATTCATGTTTTTCCTCGTAAACACAACTCTCATTCCATATATGAGCTTATGAAGCAATTCTACTTGTCAAGATATTTCCAATGATTGTACTTTTTCTCAATTCTGTGCTTTGAGCACAAAGTTATGCCTTTCTAAAGCTTCTTAAATATTTCTCTCTCTTGCAACGTCATCATCCGTACACGGAGTCAAACATGCTAGGTAATGTGGCATTGCATGGAGACAACTCAACAAGTGTATGGATAGCCCCTAGTTACACATTTATTGAGGCATTATGCCTCTTCTATGGCTTATTGCATCTTCAAAAATCTTATCTCATGCAAAAGGGCTCTCTCTCTCTCTCTTCATTGCACCATTAGAAAATTTGTTGGCCTACGAAAAGACTCGGCATGCTACCCAAATCCTTCAAAAGTTTCCTCCATGTGTCATATCACGCCTTTCAAAAATTTCTTATCGCACTCAAATATTTTAAACCTACAACATGTGACATGATGAACATTTTTCATCATGCAACACGCTCCCTTCTTTATCCCACCTCGAACATTTTTGTTCATACAACATCTCACTTAACTTTCTTTTCTCATCCCAACAATATTATCCATGTGATACGTTGCATTATAAAACTCTTTCTTCATGTGAAAATGCTACTTCTTAGTTATTGCATCAAGGAAAAACTTTTCTTATGCATCATTTCACACCTCAAAGGAAGTTCTTATCATGCTAAAGTTTTTAGTCATGCAATGTATCACATCACTAGATATTTTAGGACTCGTGATATGTTTCTTTCATCTCTGAGGCTTTCCTCCATGCTACACCTTATCACATCACTAATAAATTTCTTGCCTTGTGACTTATCACATGAATATTCTCTTCATGCAATACATTGCATCACACCAAATCTTCCTTTCTCATGATGAACTTCCATCTTCCCTTCCTTCTTCATCTTCTTCTTCTTTCTTCCTTTATATCACATATTCCAACGTTTCTCCTCCCACAACAAAGGTTTCCCCATTTTCATGACGTGTGACACGAACTTATTTTTCTCACGATGAAGGAGATTTCATCCTCCTTTACGTATCATAAGAAATTTAGTTCTTGCAATATGTTTATTTATCTCTTCTCTCTTTTTCTTCCTTAATCCCCCCTTCATTGAATCAAGTAAAAGTTTCTCATCGTAAGATGTATCACATGAATTTATTCTTCATGCGACACATCACATCGCCCAATATTTTTTATTTATACAACAAGGAAAAACTTTCCAATAAGTTTTCTAAGGCCAAACTTCCTTTCTATGTATCACCTTTGCATGTATCGCGTGAAAATTATCTTCATGAGATACTTGTTGTATCACAAAATGTTTATCTTCATGTGATACACACTATATCACATGAAGTTAAACTTCATGAGATACAAAACTTTGTTTCCAAGTTTTTCCTTGGAAATTTTTTCTTAAATCTTATCTCTTATTACAAATTTACATTAACTTAAGATATTCAATATGGCCCTCCAACTTAAGATATTCTAGGCTTCTAAATTTAGATATTCCTAAGCTTTGAGGATTCAACCTTTAATGGGTTTTATGAACTCTTTCCATCCAATATCTTCCATGGTTTTCACAAAAATTGAAGTCCCCCCCACCCTCTAACATAACACCCAACCCAACATTCTTCATAGGAATTATATATAATTCAATATATGATGGAGGAGAATCTTTCCACCTTGACATATGCGCCAACAAGTCAACACATAAACACACATTTGGAGATAGGAAGAGGCGCCAACCTTCCTATTTTCAGAATTCGAAATATAAAATTATGTAAATTTATGTGTAAGGTCGATAAAATACAAAGGCATTCCTTTGGACAGGTGTGGATGGGTTCATTGAAATGATTGATTGTAAGTAGGTCTAGACCTAAGTTGGGTCTGGATATTTGTTCTTTGTAATGAGTCATAGGGATAAGGTGTCTTAACTGAGACAATGATAGCACTAAGGCGGTGGAGAGGATAAGCTCGAGGAGCCCTCTTGTAAAAAGAAAGAAACGACTAGAGTTAGGGGTTAGAATGAAGTGTTAGAATAGATACAGAGTAGCGAGAGAGAATAAGGTTTTTATAAGTTCATGATAGGAGTGGGAGAAGGAACCGAGACTCTGTGATAGTCCAGTCTTGTACACAGTTGTAAACAAACATTGATCTTAATACAAAGAAAATTAGTTTTTTCCTACAAATGATATATATTTATGTTATTTGTGGTATTTGAATGATAACTATGTATGTTCATATATGTTTTAGATGTATATATTAATTTTCATCTTTAGGATTAAGATAGACTTCTTAATCTTTGAGAGTTGTTGAGTTATTTTTGGGTTCTTTAGGCTGTCCAAGGAGTGCACAACAAAGTCTTGAAACTCTGTGAGCTGGTGCAAAGAGTGCACATCTAAATTCTAGTTTGGATTCAGGAAGAACATGCCAGGAGGGCACACCAAAAGAATCATAAACTCAAGAAAGAAGCTTCAAGGTTGTTGAATACCTTGGAGGAAAGTCTATGTAGGAGATAGCACAGCTAGAGTTATTGAATACTATGTTTTCTCTGCAAGGTGTGCATTGCGTAGGTTAAGGGGAGTTAGCTAGAGAGAACTTTCCTTTCAGAAGTTCCATAAGCTCAGAAGGGAGAGTGAAATTAAGCATCAAAGAAAGACTTGTTTCAAATCTCAAGCTCAGAAGAAATAGCGGACGGGACGTCAAAGCCTATAAGAATTCGAAGGTTCTTAAAGTCTCGAGCATCACAGTGTTTAGAGGAGTCGAGGATTTAAGTTACCTCATTGTAAGGTTTCTTCCAATAGAGCCTTATAAAACATAAGTTAAAATAGAGAAATGCTATCCTAACTTTTTAACCATTCATTATTCAGCATAATTAAAATTTATGAGCAACATCATAATAAACCACATATTCAACATATTCAACAACATGATAATAAACCACATATTCAACATATTCAACAACATGATAATAAACCACATAACACAACATAATAATGAAATTACATACCTCTAACTGATGCTATTGTTGTTCTCCAACTCTGCTTGATGCTCTGCCCAAAACCAACTAACCTCCCAGCCAACTAGGAATAGAGCCTCTCTGGCTCCCTAGCTCCAGGATTCCGTAAGAATTCCTGGCCCTCGAGCCCAAAACTCCCAGCAACTGGTGCCCCCTGTCTCAGCCCACCAAACTCCAACAAGTTCCTCAAGCAAAAACCGGTACCATCCTCCATCAAGCTACTCCAGCCCCAAACCAACAATACAGTCTTCTCCTCTCAAAATGATGCTCTCCACCAAAATCCAAAAGTCCTTTCTCGAGTGTTTTTTCCTCCTCTTATCCTCCTTCCCCCCTCTCTCATTCACCGCCTTCTCCCTTTCATTAAGACTCACCCACCTTATCCCTCCATTCAATGCCAACCACCTTATCCCCTTTCTCTTTAATGGTTCCATCATTCGATACATTAAGTCTCCATTTCCATTTAATAAATTAAAATTTATTAAACTCAAATTCATTGACCAAATATTTAATCATGAAATTAATTAATTAATTAATTAACTAATATACATTAAACAATTATTAAATTAGGACAATTAATTAATTAACTAATATACATTAAACAATTATTTAAATCACGACAATTGATTAATTACTTAGGGTTGTTACATACACCCATCCTTCAGGAAAGTTCATCCCGAAGTTAAAGTATTTTAAGATACAAGGGAAAAGACATAGGGTTCATACATTCATATCCAATAACCAACATTTTTAGTAAGTAAGCCAAGAAAATTCATACATACTAGTGTACATGTACAAGAAATGCATGTGCAGCTAGTACATACAAGTCTCGTGCATGTACTAATAACAATAACTATCACCCCTATAGTAATTTATGTATGCATTCAATCCAATCAACAAGACTATTCATTTTATAAAAGATAATAAACCAATGAAATGTTTGTGAATTCCCTTAATTAAAATAATCTATATCAACAAATTTATTTAGACAATTGTAGTTTAGTTAAGTAATTATGAATATACATATATACACATTTTCTTTTCAGAAGGAAAAACAATAAATTCCACCATAAGGAAAATCTCCATACACTCTCAACTATTTCTACTCATCCTTCCTCCCTAACTTACTTCCATCTTCCATTCCTATCCTTCCTCTGTTGGACTATCTTGGAGTGTCAACTATATTGACCTAACTCCAAATAGAACCTGTAAGCGGAAGTGTCACTATCTTGACCAAGCTTCCCCAACAGGCAACTTATAGTCATCATCACACATCTAGAGGAGCGTGAGATAACACCGTCCTCCCATGACTCCAGGTTTCGGAGGATACACGGTGGGAAATGCCTCCACCCCTCTTAACAGGACTAGAGTCCACACCCTACAATGGAATATACAGTGGCATCGTGTTGCTGAGTGTTTTGTCATCGTTTATTCAGTTTTGGGCAGTCTCACCACCTAAAATCCTGCACTGGTCCACATATCATAGCAATGCATCCAAACCAATATAATTTTACATACAAAGATTCATACCATATTGTTTCTCGGTTAGTGGTCATGACATCCACTTCTATTATCATTATCCCTTGGCTATTTCATAGCCCAATGACCTGCAGATTAGTCTGCAACACAAACTCATACATATCTATGCATTATCATCATGTAATTGCATAAAATCATAATTTCAATTCGGTATCCATGTACCAACAACTTTAACATCAAATTTTTCAAGTTATAAATAGATCTCATAATATCCCATAGTTCAATTAACGTTACCCATTCATAGAATTATCATTTACATAATAGATTGCATCATATCCAACATCATTCAAATAACATTTAAACCTTCATAGGATTCTCATTCACATAGTATATCACATCATATCCATCATCATCCAAATAACATTTAATCATTCATAAAATTTACATTCACATAATAGATTGCATCATATCCATCATCATTCAAATAGCATTTAAACATTCATACAGGTTTCTACGTCTTAAAAGTTCAAGTGTATCATTAATAGTTTCACGGTGATAGAAAATAAAGGTAATCAGGCCTCAGGTAATCCTAGCTATCTAAGTCAAAAGGTGGTGTTACATACACCCAACCTTCGAGAAACATATTCTCGAGGTGGCCAAAAAAGTGAGGGATAATCTCGTTGTAATGTCTCGGCATCCTCCCAAGTAGCAGATCCTAGACTAAACTTGTCCCACTGGACCTTAACTTGGTCTACCAGAGGGTTCCTGAGATGTCGTACTCTACGGTCCAATATCCGTAGCGGTTCTACCGTGAGGGTTCCCGCGTCTGATACCTGCAATTCCTTCCAATTTAGTTTATGTGATTCATTAGCAACATAATGACGTAGAATAGATACATGAAAAACATTATGAGTTTTATGCAAGTGGGGTGGCAGTACGAGACGATAGGCAACGAGCCCAATTTTCTCTTGGATTTTGAACAGTCCTATAAATCGAGGTGACAACTTTGACCCCTTCCCGAACCGAATGGCACTTTTATTGGGTCTGACACAAATGAAAACCTAATCTCCCACTTTATAACTTTGGTCGGTCCTGTGTGCATCTGCATAACTTTTTTGTCTATCCTGCACTTCCTTTAGTCTCTGCCTAATCGGAATCACATGTTCCTCCATCTCTTGAATCAGTTCTGGCCCAACTGTTACTCGGTCTTCTAACCTCTCCAAACTCAATGGTGTTATGCATGGCCTTCCATACAGAGCTTCGTAGGGTGGTATTTCGATGGAGCTATGAAAACTGTTATTGTAGGTGAACTCTACCAAAGGTAGGTACTTCTCCCAATGGGTTTGATTATCCATGACATACATCCTAAGCATGTTTTCCATGACTTGATTTACTCTCTCAGTTTTCCCATCCATTTTAGGATGATAAGTTGTGCTTAAGTTCAACTGAGTCCCCAACACTGACTGCAAACTTGTTCAAAATCTAGAAGTGAATCTGGAGTCCCTATCTGAAATGATCTTCTTAGGTATCCCATGCAAATGGATGACCTCACTTACAAACACGCCTGCCACATCAATGACATCGTAAGTGTCTCTAACCGGAATAAAATGAGCACTCTTGGTTAACTTATCAACTATTACAAGAATGGCATTGTGTCTATGAGATGTGAGCAGCAAGCCCACCACAAAATCCATAGAGATGACTTCCCACTTGGACATAGGGACATTATGTGGTTGTAGGAGACCTGCCAGGTAATGGTGGTCAGCTTTCACTTGTTGACACTCTAGGCATTTGGCGATGAAATGGACTACATCACGCTTCATGCCTACAGAGAAGAAAAGCTTCCTCATTTCTGCATACATCTTCTTCACACCCGGATGCGCACAATAAAGTGCTTTATGGGATTCCTTCAGTATGATGGTTCGAATATCCCCACCTTCGGGGACATACATCCTTCCTCGATATCTTAACAGTCCGTCTTCTTCCAGACTATATCCTTCATACTTTGGATCTAATTGCCTCCCACTCTAGAGGTTTGAAGTAACCTTTAAATACCAATTGTCTCCATGGAGTTGCGTCAACACACGTTCCCTCAGATTGAATTTTAAGGGTACCAAGGAGAAAAAACGTGGCCTCCTACTCAAGGAATCCGCGACCACATTTTCCTTTCCCTTGACGTATGAAATACCAAAATTGTACTCACTCATAAACTCACTCCATCGCCTTTGCCTGGCATTCAGATCCCTTTGAGTGAAGAGATGTTTTAAACTTTGATGGTTTGTTTTGAGCTCAAAGTTTCGCCCCACTAGATAGTGCCTCAAAAGTTTCAGACCTAGCATTACAACTGCCAACTCTAAATCATGAGTAGCATAAATCTCCTCATGTTTCTTCAAAATCCTTGACGCATAAGTTATCACTCCTCGATCCTGCATTAACACGACCCCCAACCCTTTCTTCGAGGCATCCATGCAGACTGTGAAGTCCTTTTCCATATATGGAACTCGTAGAATTGGCGCACTAGTTAGTAACCTCTTAAGCTCGATGAATTCACTATCACATTCTTATGTCCATTCTGTTATCCCCGATTTTTAGGGATAACTAGGAGATCATGTCTCTAGGTCCACAGGTCCTAGACATAGAGTACCAAGAGTGGGATTGACCTGAGCATGGCCGTGGAGGGCCCATCCTTTTCTTCTTTCATCAGATTCGTCTTGTTAGCAGCGACAACATCCATCACCTTTGCCTTGGTCTTGTATTGGAGGAGGTTCTTGCTCCATGAGGTAATTGGTCCAGGTATCATGGCATGTGTCACTTTTGATCATTAAAACCTTTGAATATATGCATCTAATTCCTTTTATCTCTAACAACTGCTTGGATCTTACATTAGCCCACTTGACCATGCTTGGGGAAATTTATGGGATGCCCTAGCAAGCTTGTGCCCATAGGTCTTGGTTTTCCACTG
This sequence comes from Picea engelmannii, assembly GCA_009831015.1. Lineage (NCBI taxonomy): Eukaryota > Viridiplantae > Streptophyta > Pinopsida > Pinales > Pinaceae > Picea > Picea engelmannii. The sequence goes on along the minus strand of ML776588.1, from coordinate 1,088,457 downwards.
GGGGGGTTTCTGAGAAGCCATCGTCTGCTCCCATCATAGCACCATTGTTTCATCTTATCTTCCACTCATTTATCCCATTCCCCTTGTCCGGGCATTGGGCTAACATGTTTGTAGGACTGCACCTTATCTCGTGGGAAGAAGGGGCTAAAGGCCCAGAAGGTAAAAGCAGCTGGTAAAAGATAAAAGCCTAGAAATAAAACCTCGAGATGCTTCGCCCAGGGATCCCGGAGAAGGCAATAAAAATCCTCTCAGCAAGAAACAAGAGGGACCCGAAAAATAACAAAAAAAACCTAGTAAAGAGGATAGGGGGTCTCATCACGAGCCAACCTATTAGGTTCATGGGTACCTAACAATATGACATTGCCACCATCTGGTTACCACGCCAGGGCAGTGACCTTTGGTTGCATGGCCAAGGGAAAGGGGGTCTCATCACGAGCTAGTCTTCTCATCTCTGTGAAAGTACTTGTGGGTAATACTGTCAGCTCTGGTCACCATGCCAAGGCAGTGTCCTCTGGTTATCCCTTGAATAAAAGGAAAAAGAAGAAGAAAAAACAAATAAAGGAAAATAATAAATGCAAGAACAGGCTTGGAAAAATTGCATCCATGACAGGTACAACTCACCTTCTACAAAGGCACCCACAGATAACATTATGCATCCCTGGCTCTCAGTCTACCCACATGTCTGGACATCCCCTAGCCACATCACCTCACTTACATGGCTTGGATGAAACCTTCCTGGAGACTTTCCTTTTCTTGTGGATACTAGCCCAATACGATGTCTTGTCTTTTTCTTCAATCTTGTATTGTAGGTTTTTGTAATTTATTTGAGCTATTGACCGATGTATCAGGGTTTTTATGCATATGTTTAATAATATTAATGATGAGATGTGATTGAAATTGCTATGATCCCTATGACTAATGAGCCCATGGAGCGCGTAGCTTTTGATGTGCAGGACCATGCCCGACAAACAGGTACCATTTGGATCGGTACACATGGGGATATGATCAATTCATACCTCCATGGGGTTGAAGAGCCCACCAGATGGATGTTGAACCCCATCAGGGGGCAGAGATAGGACAATGGTTGATCAGAGTTTTGCACCGGAGAAGAAGAAGAAGTTTCATCAGAGGCACTTTGGTACAACCCGGCCTAGGGGGATTGACCCACTTCTAGTGAAATGTTTTCCCTGGATGGCCCAACACGTCACCTAGGAGCTCATGACGTCACCTTGAGCGTGTGACAGTTTGACAAGGAAGTTGGCACGTGTGGCATGATTAGGAGGCCCAAAGAGGGCCAACGTTTTGCTCTTTGGTGCTGCATTTTCCCTAAAAAGGGATATTGTCTCCCTCAGTGGGGCTTGACGTCTTACTTTTGCTTAGTTAGGGTTTTAAAATGAACATTTAAAGTAAAAACATTATTACTTTGATATTCTGACCTTGTAGGCCTTTTTATGACCTAGAAATTAATTTAGGTCATTGATACAGTATATATTGAGGATTTTTAGCCTCATTTTATCATAACACATCACTCACTCATTAGTGAGGTCTGATTTTTGTGCCCTATTGGGGTTATTGGCTGAACTAAGGAAGGCGCACTTGTTGAAGGAGGATATTTTTGGCATTCTATGGTGTTTTTCTTGAAGGAAGGTTTACAACTAGGGTTTGCATGATTATTTTCTTGATGATTTGTATGTATTTTTCTACAAAACTTCTTGATTGAGTGGTTGTAGTTTAATTTCTTGCATCTATTTATAAATATTGTTGAATCAAAACCCTAGGGGACAAACACACAAGTAGGTCATTGTCTCATGTCCCCTGATAGAAAAACCTTTTAGCCATTGAAGAAGAAGAAGAGAGCCTAACCATAACTACACTCCTTCTTTCTTCTTCCCTTAAGCTAGCCATACCTTTGAAATTCAAGAGGAAGAGGACATCCCATGCCTAGGTTGTCTACACCTAGGGCCATTTTCTTTTAGGGTTTGATGAAAGAGCCTTGCCTTAGCAACACTCTCCCTCTTGAAACTCTCTTGTCTTGACTTTGCTTTTCATTGAGCTAGTTGTTTGCTGGGAAGGAGGAGAGAGCACGAGGCCTTGCTTTAGCAACACCGGAGTGAGCCTCTCTCCCCTAGGGTTCTATTTTTGAGGCCCTGCTTTAGCAGCACCTTGAAACCTTTCCCTCTAGTCCTTTGGAATCTCATCCCCTTCAACTTGTGCGTCCTTCACTTTCTGACTCCATTTAACCCTAAGGCACTAATCTAAACCTCCAGCGTTGAAGTGAAATCAAATTCAAACAACTCTCAAACCTCTTTTAAAATTGAAACCCTAACTACACTAACCCTAGCTTGCTAACCCTAAGTTGTTGACATCACACTTGAATATTTCATCTTTATGCATAACGTCTTGTTTTAAGAGCAATTGAATGGTGATTTAGGCATTAATTGATGGTGTGTTGATTTGTTACATTGAATGCCATGTCATTTCAGTATCTATTGAGGAAGTGATATTATTTGCATTGCTATATTGATAAACATTGACTTCGTCAATATTTATTGCCATAATTGCTTATTTAAATATCAGATAGTCTTATGAAGTACCAACCCATTGAATTATAGCTTGCATATATTGGTTTATTGTTGCTTTGTTCCGGGCAGGTGTTCTTCTTTGGGGATTCACTTCATTATTGGTTGTTTAGCGGAGACTATCTGTTTTGGTGGTGACCTGTGAAGGGGGGACTTTACCTTTGTCCTTTTAACTTTTGCCTCTTCAAAACTCCAGGTTACCGGGGATGTCTCCCCTGGGCCTAACCTCCCTAAAGAGAAAGAACCTCCCCATCGTGGTGACATTGGGTGGGATAGGTTCCTGTTACGCCAGTTTGACCTCCATCTTATAGCCATTTGACCTAGCTGCAAACTGTGCGATAACACATTTGTACCTGACTCCCTTGCGATGCAAAGTGGTGATGGGTTTCTCTATTTTAGAGAACCCTTTCACAAATCTCTGATAATAACCTGCTAGCCCCATGAAGCTTCTTACCTCATGAGAATTTTTCGGCACTGGCCACTCCATAATGGCCTTTACCTTTTCTGGGTCCACAGATATTCCTTCATCGGAAATGATATGACCTAAATAGTGAATTTCTTTTTGGAATAAGGAACACTTCGACAACTTCCCATACAATTTGTTCTCTCTAAGGAAAGACAACACCACTCATAAGTGTTCCTCATGCTCGCTTTCATTCTTGGAATAGATGAGGATATCATCTAAAAATACTTGTGCAAAGCGGTCTAAGTACTTCCAGAATACACCATTCATGAGGCTCATGAATACTGCTGGCGCATTGGTCAATCCGAAAGGTACTACAACGAACTCATAATGCCCAAACCGATTTTGAAAGGCATTTTTAGGAATATCGCCTTCCTTAATCCTTAACTGGTGATACCTTGATTGCAAATCAATTTTTGAGAATATCACTGCTCCTTTCATCTGATCAAAGAGATCATCTATCCGTGGCATTGGGTATCTATTTTTCACTGTAGCACGGTTCAAGTCTCTGTAATCTATACACAGACATAAGGAACCATCCTTCTTCTTCAAAAAAATTACTGGTGCACCCCAAGGTCAGACACTAGGCCTTATTAGCCCTAAGTCAAGTAGTTATTTCAACTACATCTACAACTCACAAAGTTCTAGCACTTTCATTTGATACAGAGTCTTGGAAATTGGTTTTGCAACAGGTTTTTGCTCAATAGTAAAATCAAGCTCCCTCTCAGGAGGTAACCCCTGAAACTCGTTCGGAAAAATATCCTTAAACTCTTACAATACTGGGTACTGATCCAAGGAGGGTCCTTTCCTTTCACTCACTTCTTCCACTACATAAAGTCGACATCCTTGCATCATGCACCGCTTAACCTTCATAGATGAGATAAAGCATAGAGACACCTTTCTACATACACCATGGATCTCTACTGGCCTTCCTTCATTGTCAACACAAAGCACCCTTTTTGCGAAACAGTCTACCATAGCTCGATGTGCTTCTAACCAATCCATTCCAATGATGAGGTCATACGTCCCGAGGGCAGTGACGTATACCTTCGACCTTGTAGTACACACTCCCAGGTCTATTAGACAATTATCAATGCTAGGTCCTACCGCTTTTTTTTCCCCTGAAGCCATCTCGACTTGTTTAAAGTCGTCGTGCTCATAGGCTGCCAACCCACTCTTTTCTAATGAAGATGGTGAAATGAAACTATATGTAGCACTAGAATCAAATAAAATTTTAACATTGATATGATTTAGCGTACCTGACGAATCCATCACCGTGGATTGATGTTCTGCCTGGCGATTATTAACCGTTGCGTAAATCTGGTGGCTGCCACTTGCTCTTCCCATCGGGGCCTTTCCCTCTCTATGCACAAATCCTTCTTGCAACTCTGGGCAGTCACGCTGGTAATGGGGTCCTCCACATCCCCAACATGTAACGCTAGATTGAACATGTGCACTGCTCTATGACAGTCTCTGAAATGAGTTCCTTCCCCTAGAACCCCTGCCCCTACTAGCTACTCCCTGAGAAGGTCGTGGACCTGCCTGGGTCATTGGTGATGAATGGGATGTTGCACTCACTACCATCGAAATACCTGAGGAAACTGTCCTTGGCATTAATCTATTACCCTAAGGAGGTGGCTTAGATATCCCTCCTCTGGAGAAGGTCCTAGGGGCCTTCCCCATGAATCCAGGATGATGCAGAAAGGTTGATCTCGTACCTCCATTTAAGTTCATGTGTTCCTTTGCATAACGTGCATTTTAAACTGCTTCCGCTACTGAAGATGGTTTCCACATCCGCACCATGGCCCTTATCTTAGGGTTTAACCCATAGACAAAGCATTCTGCCTGTCGTTGATCATTATCCATATACGAAACATATTTCACCAACTCCATGAACCTGATCTTGTACTCTTCCATGGTCCTATTCCCCTGTACTAGAGCATGAAATGCTCCCACCTGTTGTTCCTCATAGTAAGCTAGTAGATATTTCCTTCAAAACCTTTCCTCAAAAAGTTCCCAAGAGACAGTGTCTGGGGTAAGGTGCAACTGCCTCTCTAGGTTGCCCCACTAGTTCAAGGCACTGTCCCCTAACTGAAAGATTTTTATTTTTGCCTTTGACATGGAAGCATAATCTCTTAAAGCGAAACATCTTGTCATTCCTTCCAACCATGCCTCTTCACGTTCACTGGCATGACCCCCGACAAACTCTGGAAGTTTGATCTTCTGCAATTCTCTAGTGATGTCTTCGGGTGGAGGCCCTCCCCCTGAATCCCTTGACGTTTTGGATTACCCATTCCATATGGTGGGGGATCCACTTCGATCCCTGCTGGCTGACGCCCCTTTAAAGTCTCATTTATGGCCTCCAAAGAGCGTAGAATGAGGGCTAATTCAGGCGATGGTGGTGGCGGCGTTGGCGGTCCCTGCGACGATGCCCCTCTGCCTTGATTTCCTCGAGTCCTAACCATCCTGTATAATTGAATTTGCATCAACCAAAAGTTTGTCAAGGAGAGTCTAGGGCAGTTCATATTTGTGCAACTTAAACTTCAAAACAGGGTTAGGCGTAAGTTTTTTTTTTACTTGTCTGTAAACATACATTACTCTCTTTAGGGGAAGTGGCTAGGTCAGGGTTAAAGTTTCTAAGCTCAATGTATTCGCCTAAGAAAATTATTGACTCTCTCGCCTGGTAGCTACGCTAGCACTGTACCATACTCGCCAAAGTGCATCAGATCCCTTATGTAGTGCTTTCTATTATACCTCCTATTCTACCCTAACTATTCCCCACAACATGCATCAAACTCCTGCTACTCTACAAGGACTTTTAACCTTTATAAATTATAAAATTACACTATTACATTCATTAATCATAGAGATATATATATGATTAATAACATAGGTTTCAAACCCACTATTAACATTAAAATTTTATAATGTTAATACGTTGTGCACATTATGCTCCCTTGCGGGCTTGGTGCTTGGCTTTGGCTTGGTGTTGGGATTTGACATTGATAATGTATTATGTGGAAGGTGCTTGGCTCGATGGCTGTGGACATGGAACTCGATGCTTGGTTAACTTGGATAATTGGAGATTATACTTCAGGATAATACTTTATTACTATTGATAATTTATTTATTTATATATATAAATTTATTTTTATTTTATTTGTGAAATAATTGAAATTTTAAACAATTAAGATTTTAAACCTAATTTAAAAGAAATAATAATAAGAATAAAATAATTAAATACAAATAAGAAAAAAAAAATTAAATAATTAAAATTTTACAATTGAAGTCGGGCATCGTGGGTGCATGAGGCCCACATGCCCGCCTCCTTCATTTCCCTCCTACCCAAGCCAAATTAAAATAAATAATAGTAATAATAATAATAATAATAATAAACAATTACACAAACCCTAATCTGACCCAAACCTCAAATTTACTCCTGCATTCGTCGGTGGTCTCTCTCTCATGGTTCCTCCTTCGCGGTTCAATGCTGGTCATACACAGTGGTTCCTCCTTCATTGTGCATTCTAGACCTGAGGGCTTCCTCGTGAATCCTCTTTGGTGGCTTGGTGCTTATCTCTACGCAACAATCGACAATCGCCAACACAAGGGAAAAGGGAAGAGCCCACAGACCCGTTTGCTCTGCACTATGCCTTGCATTGATTCTTACAGTCGAGGCTTTTGGCGTGTTGGTAAAAGGGCTCTCCTAAAGGCGCTTGGGCTTGGCCATAAGGCAAATAGGTTTCCTCCTTGCGGTAGCCAGGCACGTAGGGTATGAAGCTTGGCGCTCAACTCTAGTTTTGATGAATTTATATGTGCGTGGCATGTGGATTTGGCTTGTGGCTTGACTAGCTAGCCTTCAAAGTTTTATTTCATTTTCACTTGTTCCCATTCTTCCCTTGTAGCTACTGCATGTGAGTTTTTTATTTTTTTGTTTTTGTTTTGCAGGTTCGTGGGGCAACACCCTTGAGGGCACGACCTTGGCTGCTAGGCTGACCTACCCCTTTTTGGTGCCTCTACATCAACGCCTTGACTCGTATCATCATCTCATGGAATAACTCAGCTTGGCGAAGGGCGAGGGTTTGAAGGTGTCTTACAGTTTCATGTATTGCTCCGAAAGAGCAAGGTTCGAATCCCATTCGTGAGTTGCCATTTTTCTTTTGAATTTTTGGGTTTGTCTATGTGGGAGGGAAAAATACATTAATAATTATATATAGACTGTTTCTATTTTCAAGTGTTGAAAACACATTTCACACAATAATGATAAGCAACTTTTAATCTGGTAGATATCTAATGCTTCTTTTATGATGTTTTTTTTTTTTTTGTCCTTTGCAGGTGAAAGTTGTTACAAGTAAATAGGTGGTTTGGTGGCTGAAACTAGAGATGGGAGGATGAAACAACTCCAAGACTCCTCCCTGCTACATCTTAAGCTATTTCATAATTCTTATTAGTGTTTTCAGGGTTTATTAGTGGAAATTTCAGGGTTTTATGGGTTGTTTCAAGTTTATTTCAAGGGTTTCTCAAGGTTATTTTCATTCATTTTTTTTTTGAACTGTTTCTAGTCCTAGGGTGGTTTCGTTTTTAGGTTGTTTTCAAATTAGATGACATGAACTGCATAATATTTTTCCATGTAGTAGGGAACTCGGTTTTAATCTAGAAAATAAATTTCTGGGTTTTTCTCCAGTTTAAGAAACTCCCTATTTTTTGCTTAGTTAAACAGTGGTATATATATATATATATATATATATATATATATATATATATATATATATATATATATACACATATTTTATTTTTTTTCAAGGATTTTTTTTTTTCAGTTGTAGGTTGGCCCTTAAGGCTCCAGTGTTTCCAACTGAAGCTCTGATACCATGTGTAAGGTCTCTTCCAACAGAGCCTTATAAAACATAAGTTAAAATAGAGAAATGCTATCCTAACTTTTTAACCATTCATTATTCAACATAATTAAAATTTATGAGCAACATCATAATAAACCACATATTCATCATCATAATAAACCACATATTCAACATATTCAATAGCATGATAATAAACCACATAACACAACATAATAATGAAATTACATACCTCTAATTGATGCTATTGTTGTTCTCCAACTCTGCCTGATGCTCTGCCCAAAACCGACTAACCTCCCAGCCAGTTAGGAACAGATCCTCTCTGGCTCCCTAGCTCTAGGATTTCGTAAGGATTCCTGGCCCCCGAGCCCAAAACTCCCAGCAACTGGTGCCCCCTGTCTTAGTCCACCAAACTCCAACAAGTTCCTCAAGCAAAAACCAGTACCATCCTCCAACAAGCTACTCTAGCCCCAAACCAACAATACAGTCCTCTCCTCTCAAAATGATGCTCTCCCCCAAAATCCAAAAGTCCTTTCTCGAGTATTTTTCCCTCCTCTTATCCTCCTTTCCCCCTCTCTCATTCACCGCCTTCTCCCTTTCATTAAGACTCACCCACCTTATCCCTCCATTCAATGCCAACCACCTTATCCCCTTTCTCTTTAATGGTTCCATCATTCGATACATTAAGTCTCCGTTTAATAAATTAAAATTTATTAAACTCAAATTCATTAACCAAATATTTAATCATGAAATTAATTAATTAATTAATTAACTAATATACATTAAACAATTATTAAATCAGGACAATTAATTAATTAATTAATTAACTAATATACATTAAACAATTATTTAAATCATGACAATTGATTAATTACTTAGGTTTGTTACACTCATGGGAAAATATCTCAGGAGGAGTAGTGGTTCCAAGCTTCAAGAGGAGGCCACTTAGAAAATTTTCTAAATCTTGAAGAGTGGAAGCATTCAAAGGTGGAGCGTAGAGATTCAAAGTAAACGAAGGAAGAAAGCGATCAATATTTGCCCAATAGGATCCAAATCACTCCAGACCGTTAGATCTTGGAGAAGTCACGCACTAGTTAGTCGCGAGGATCCTTCATAAATTTGCAAATCGGAAGATTTGAAGTGTAGAGAGGTGAGAATTTCTAAAGCAAGAAGCCATGAAGAGATCCTAGTCTTTGATTGTGTGGACACATGGCAGAGATCTGCACATTTCAAAGTTTGGAACTCTGGAAGTTTAAAAGGGAGGTACTACAAAGATAGACGAAGTTCTGAATCCCTTGGACAAGTCTGAGCCATCCGTTACTCGACAGATTTGGGCCATCCATTCAGTGGACACTTGTCAGTCAGAGAAGGGCTCAGATGTTTCAAGAGTCAAGACTCGTGAAGTCACGAAGCCTCAAAGTCATGAAGGAATCCTAGCCGTCGATCAGAGGATAGATACGCGGCAACAGATAAGAATATTCATAGAATCACGAATCAGAAGAAATGCATCGAACAGTTAGGAAACATCACAAAGCGCAGAGAGTATCTCAGCCTTTGGCTGTGGATCATTGAGAAGTGTTGATCTAATATGAAGATTTCGCATATTCGTACTTCGAGAAAATCATGAAGAGTTGAGTGCATATGACGCGAAACGTGAAGTTGTGAAGTGCCAGTATCTAAGCCTCGGGTCATAGCCCGAGGTCACAATTGAGAGGAGCTAGCGCCCGTTGTATTGGAATTAGCCAATTCGAACTTCGAAAGAATTGGTAGAGGCTGCAATCAAAATGTATGAAGCCCGAAGCGCTTAAGGAGTTAAGCATAGGGTCACAGCCCGAGGTCACATGTGGATAGGGGCTAGTGTGAAGGATCTAGCGCCCAAAATCTAAGAAAATCAGAAAGAGCACTTAGAAAGGATCGTGAGTGTCATATGATCTATGCTAGTAAAGGAAAAAGGGGCCTAAGTGAATTGTTCTAGAGGGTTAAGGAAGACCCAAAGAACTATTCCAGTTTAGTCTTGCGAAGATCCTAGACCAAGAGGTCGTGCAACCCTTTGGAGCAAAGAAGGGTCTGCATCAAGTGGTATCAAAGCTTAAAAAAAAAATGCCTGCAGATCGTAGGCAAAGCTGAGAAGGTGAAAGGAGATAATCTGATACCATCAAGTGGTATTAGAGTTGATATTTTTCTTGTAGACAACAGTAAAGAAGAGAGGAGATGGAGAAGATAATTTGATAACGTTGAATGATCTCAGAAGCTTAAGTATACCTGTAGACAACAGGTGAAGAAGGAGACTGAGCATTGATGCTCTGTGTAGGATTTATTGCAAGGTGTGCAATAAATGGTGGACAACCAGATGAGATGAAAAACAGAGGGTGGTAAATGGATACTAAATTCCATAGGGGTGGTCAAGACAAGGACCGCCAACAGAAAAATAAAGTTGAGATAGATAAAGAGATCACATAAACAATAACAAAGATGGAGAGGCTAGCATTGAAGATGCAACAAGATGCAAAGGTACACTAGACATATGAATGGGCTTTGAAGAGGAAATCATAATGGCTTGTCCAGAAATTGATGGCCAAAAGGCATCAACAAATGTTGAGAAGGTGGTTGAGGCATGCTGAAAACCTCAGTAACACAGAAAGAAAAGTGATTCACATATGTGAGCCTGAAGTTGGAAAAATCCTCAGTGATTATGAGGAGAGATTAGATAAAAATCTCATAGACTGCCAGGTGGGAAGTGATGGACTTTTAGATTGTCAGGTGGGCAATGGAGAGAGATCAGGTGATCTCATAGACTTCTAGATGGGTAGAGAGAAAATCCCAAGTTGTTAGGTGGGCAAGGGAGAAGAAATGAACTCAGCTAGGAGTTCATATCAGCAAGGAGAGCTGATGGAGGAGGATAAGAAATTGATTATGATCATTGGAGGAATTGAGGTATTCCTACCACATAGCCCAGTTGAGGCCATATCATGTGTTACAGATGCAACAGTAGAAGGAAGACAACCAACAGTGACTGTCATAGAGGAGGAGAAGGAGAAGATACTGATGTATGCCCCCAAAGAAGAAAAGGAGCATGCAGTTGAGTTTCTCACTCCATGGTAGAAGGATTTGGATATGCTGGATGATTGGTTGAACAATCCAGAACCAGAAAAGGACTACCTGGATGCAATCATGCAAAGAGGAAGAGCATACCAGGATGGGGAGAAACTGGAGGAAACTTGAATTGAATCAACACAAGAGAAGTTGGCAGAAAATAATCTGTCAAGGGAGATGGTTGAACAATAGCTTAGTGAGGAAACTGCAGAATTGAAATCTGCAGTAGAATGGAAAGTTAGTATTATAGGAGAAGAAGATAGCATGAGAGGTCAATATAATATTCCATTTCATCATCATAAGGAAGAGATGCAACAAAGTAATTTACATGAAGAAAGGAGTCAACCAGTAGAGCAACTGGACAGGGTGATTGAACAAATCAGGAGGCTGATGTTGAGGTCAGCACAAGAAGCATTCAACAAGGAGAAGTTGGACAAAGGAGAACCTGCTATAATAGAAGGGAAGAAGAAGTAGAAGCAGTAGCAACAACAAATCATAGGAGCAGGTAGACAACTCCAAGGAAAAGTCTGGGATCCAGGTGGATTTCAACAGAGCTATAGAGCTCATGAGCAGCAGCTCATGCATTTTTCACAGCAGTGGAGTATGATGCAGGAGAATCTTTCCACCTCGACATATGTGCTAACAAGTCAACACATCAGTGCACATTTGGAGACATGAAGAGGCATCGACCTTCCCATTTTCATAATTTTAAATATAAATTATGTAAATTTATGTGTAAGGTCGATAAAATCCAAAGCCATGCCTTTGGACAGGTGTGGATGGGTTGATCGAAATGATTGATTGTAAGTAGGTCTAGACCTGAGTCAGGTCTGGATATCTGTTCCTTGTAATGAGTCATAGGGATAAGGTTTCTTAACTAAGACGACGATAGCACTAAGGCGATGGAGAAGATAAGCTCGAGGATCCCTCTTGTAAAAAGAAATAAAAGACCAAAGTTAGGGGTTAGAATGAAGTGTTAGAATAGCGATAGAGTAGCGAGAGAGAAGAAGGTTTTTAGAAGTTCAGGATAGGAGTAGGAGAAGGAATTGAGACTCTATGATGGTCCAGTCTTGTACACAGTTGTAAACAGACATTGATCTTAATACAAAGAAAAACATATTTTCCTGCAGTTGATATCTATTTATGTTATCTGTGGTCTTTGAATGATATCTGTGTATGTTCAATGTTCATATATGTTGTATATGTATATGTATATAAACTTCTTAATCTTTGAGAATTATTGAGTTATTTCTGGGTTCTTTAGGTTGTGCAAGGAGTGCACAACGAATTCTTGAAACTCTATGAGCTGGTGCAAAGAGTGCACATATGAATTCTAGTTTGGATTCAGGAATAACGTGCTAGGAGGGCACACCAGAGGAATCATAAACTCAAGAAAGAAGCTTCAATGTTGTTGAATACCTTGGAGGAAAGTCTGTGCAGAAGATAGCACAAACAGAGTTAGTAAATATTATGTTTTCTCTGCAAGGTGTGCATTGCACAGGTTAAGGGGAGTTAGCCAGAGATAAATTTCCTTTCATAATTTCCATAGGCTCGGAAGGGAGAGAGAAATTAAGAATCAAAGCAAGACTTGTTTCAAGTCTCAAGATCAGAAGAAATAGCAGCGAGGATGTTGAATCCTATAAGACTTCGAAGGTTCTTTAAGTATCGAGGATCACATTGTTTAGAGGAGGAGTTGATGATTTAAGTTACCTCATGGGAACAAAGCTCAGGAGGAGTAGTGGTTCCAAGCTTTGAGAGGAAGCCACTTAGAAAATTTTCTAAGTCTTGAAGAGTGGAAGCATCAAAGGTGGAGCACAAAGATTCAAAGTAATCGAAGGAATAAAGCGATCAAGATTCACCCAGGAGGAGATGAATCACTCCAGATCGTTAGATATTGGAGAATTCGTGCACTGGTTAGTGGCGAGGATCCTTCAGAAATTTGCAAGTCAGAAGATTTGAAGTGTAGAGAGGTGAAAACTTTCGAAGAAAGAAGTTGCGAAGAGATCCTAGCCATTGATCTTGTGGACACGTGGTGGAGATCTACTCGTTTCAAAGTTCAGAACTCCATAAGTTTATAAGGGAGGTACTCCAAAGATATCTGAAGGTCCCAAGTCCTTGGACAAGTCTGACTTGTCCGTTACTCGACATATTTGGGTTGTCCATTTAGTGGACACTTGTCAATCAGAGAAGGGTTCGAATGTTTGAAGAGTCAAGACTCGCGAAGTCGCGAAGCCTCAAAGTCACGAAGGAATCCTATCCATCGATCGGAGGATATATACGTGGCAGTAGATAAGCAGATTCACAGAATTGCGAATTGGAAGAACTGCATCAAGCAATTAGCAAGCATTGCAGAGCGCGGAGAAGATCTTAGTCATTGGTTGTGGATCATTGAGAACCGTTGATCTAATATGAATATTTTTCGTATTCGGACTTCGAGAAAATATTGAAGAGCCAAGTGCAGATGACGTGAAACATGAAGTTTTGAAGCGCCAGTATCTAAGCCCCGGGTCATAGCCCAAGGTCACAATTGAGAGGAGCTAGCACCCGTTGTATTGGAATTTGCCAATTCAGACTTCAGAAGAATTGGCAGAGGCTGCAATCAAACATATGAAGCCTGAAGTGCTTAAGGAGTTAAGCCTAGGGTCATAGCCCAAGGTCATATGTAGAGAGGGGCTAGTGTGAAGGAGCTAGCGCCGAAAATCTAAGTAAATCAGAAAGAGAACTTAGAAAGGATCATGGGTGTCATATGACCTGTGCTAAAGGAAAAATGGGCCTAAGTGAATTGTTCCAAAGGGTCAAGGAGGACCCAAAGAACTGTTCCAGTTCAGTCTTGTGAAGATCCTAGACCGAGAGCTCACACAGCCCTTTGGAGAGAAGGGGGGTCTGCATCAATATATATATCTAATTGGGTGAATGTGCCACTCATGTAAATCTAATTTTCATGGTGTCATAATAGGGTTACTATGGGAGTGATTTCATTCCATGCCTAAGGGTTCTAAAGTATGCATATCCAACACCCTATACTTCAAATCCATAGTCCAATAGACTAACAAGAAAAAGTCTTGGAAAAAGTCCCATAATTACATAATACAACATAAACAAGGATTCATAAGGGTGATATTATAATTTACAAAAAAATTATCTTAACAAGTAGACAAACCATGCATTTGTCAACATGAAGTCCCTCTCCACATTCTAAATTAGTCTACAACATATCATTGCTCATATAGAGGCTACAAAGGGCATATTCAGATACTTATTTCACCATAAGAACTTTTATTGGAAATAAGGAACTAAGACAAATCTTAATTGTATCTTACCACTTCTTAGATGATGGATCAATACAAAGCATGCAGATCTATCATTACTACACAATCACACTTTTATTCACCCTATTACTTCTCTTGAGGTTTGTAGCATCCACCCTACATCTTGTAACCAACACAAATTACACTATCTAAGTGTCATAACATGACTTCTAAGGAATATAAATTTTCCCTCTAAGATATACTTTCCAATGAAAATAGAGTTTCACATATGCATTTATAAATAGTATGCAAGGGTATTGCACCATTGCAATCTAGATGGTAATTATTCAAGGTTGTAGACATAAATTCAAATATACAACAAGATACCAAATCCATAACCTCTTAACCATTCCATTCTAATGACACATCTCATACATTGCAAGCATAAATTCATAATTTTGAGCTTGTTTGTATATAATATCTCAGTGCATATTAGAAGAACTTATCTGAATTTGAGATACCCACCAAACAAACTAAGGGTGATAGATTTTCCACCCAACTATAGGCACAGATGCACTATGTTTTTCTACCTATGGTCACCCCTTATCCAAACCATGATACCATAAGAGATACTTTAGGAAACTCTTATCGATTATGGTAAAATGGAAAACTCTTCAAGGGACAACTTCATTGGAAAATCCTTGCTAGTTGTTAGGAATTTTACAAAATCAAGGCACCCCTCCTACTAACTTAGCACAACACAAGAACAAGTTCCCTTTTGTTGCTTCACAGTCCATCAGGGAAAATCCTCCATTCAATGCTTCTCATGCGTCCAACATGGCCTAAGCTCTCAGTCCCTCTCACCATCTTTCAAAAGAATCTTCCCACATGATTTAGAGTCCGAGCCAAGGAATTCTTGACTAATCCCGCTCATGCCTTAACCCATATCATGACCTAGTTCTTAGTTCACCCTTATTATGAAAGGTCCACTCATGACCCATTCATGTGTATCTCTATTCATGCACACAATTTTCTTTGTGCTCCTTTGTTTATGCACCCACATATGTGGGTTTGGTTTCATGCAAATCAACAACCATCTCTCATGTAATTCACCCCCCTTCGATGCTGGTCACATTTTCCAAGGAAATGGGATAAACTTGTAGAGAGTGATTTGACCATCCATATTTCATTCATCTCATCCTCAAGTACTCATCCCATTCCTCTCATAATTTTGGAAGGTGGTCCTTCAACCAACTACATTCAATGATTTTATTGTTAAGTCAATGAGGGAAAAGGACAATAATTAAAAATAAATATGGCATCACAAAATATTATGGTAAGGGTGGCTAGGAATCATTAGACATGTTGAACCCCTTCTTGGCCCCCTCACTATCCCCCACTCATGGTATCATGGTCCCTATAGGTTCTTGTGCCTCAATCAACTATTAGAATTTTCTTATTAGATAAAGGATAAATTATTTACAACATTTACATGTCTAGATTATCACAACATCGTAATGAATTATCCATGCTAGAATTAAAAAAATAATTATCATAGTTAATTATAAATCTAATAAGGGGATCAAAACAGGTATGCTTTACCCCCTCCCCCTTGGAAAATTACCATCCTTAGTGTCCCATTTATTGCATAAACATTTTCAATATCCTTCACTCTTTAGTTGCACCAACATCACCATCATCTTCACGGCCTAGTCCACCTCCATATTTATGGCATATTAGCATATGCCTACAACCATCATCAAGTAATCATGTATATCAGAACATTTTCTATGCATAAATATCCTGCCAATGTTTACGACTTAGGGTAGAGTATATATATTTAAAAATAATACTTGTCTATATAATCATGGATCCACATCCATATGGATACCATGGATAGAAATCGGCTCATTGTTTTATCGAACATGCCCAATGCGATCATGATCCTAGATAGCATGATATTTACTCAGACCTCCTCTTCCTTGCAATCACTCACCCTCCAAGCTCAAGCATCCCCTTCTCTATTACACAATCCCTTAGGAAATCCATCATTTTTCAAGGCTTCCTTGCAATGTAAAAGTATTGAGACTTACAGATTCTTATAGCCAAGGAATCCCCTAGCTTACTCCAACATACCCTAGCTCATCAAAATAGTGATCATGGCATACCATAGTGTTTCCATGCCCTAATAGTAGCATCTTCTCTACACCTTCCATCTTAGAATCGATCATCTATTATTCCTTGACAAATCCATAATATCACATGTATCAAGTACATATAATTACTATGAGATGTCATTATAGGAATTTCAATCAAAACCCATTTTAAATTTGTTTCACATATATCAAGCTTCACTTATTAATTTCAAATATTCTTCATAACGGAAATCAAATTTCATAAGTATGAAGTTCCTCCTCATAACATTTAGATTTTTCTACAGTAGGTGTCGATCTTCCAATACCATTCTACCTACAAGATAAAATTTCAAATGAACTAAACAATTGTGAGTATTAATGTGTATAAATATTTTATTGCAACATTTTCAAAATTTTATGCAAGGCCTCAAAATTCCCACACACCAACATTTCCATCTCTTTACATTGTCAATCATAAAAATTATAATGAAACAATCATTCACTATGTGTGCATTACCATCACACTTGATATTGCACAATGCAAGAAAATATCTTAGTTTGAGACTATTAGTCCAATAACCCTGGCCACATGCACACAATGCATCCCTAAATTGACTTTCAATATACCCCCTAGCCATACATTCCCTCAGTGCATCTGCATATAATCCATATCATGAGTGTAACTACTTAGCCATTCCTTGTCAATCAACTCAGTTATGACAGACTTATTCACAAATTCATTGCAAAGACTATATCTATCTTTCAATACTAGAGGTCCCTTCACTTTCCATACCCCACCAGGGTATCACACATGCTTCAATCATAAAAAATATGTATGAAGGAATTATTACTCAATTCCCTTCATATTGTACTGTAGCTAGGGGGATAATATGGTTTACCTAGGGATGTACCCAAGGGGAACAATAATATATTTTAATATGTATTTTTATGTATGGAGGCCACTTTTAGTAAATAAGGCCTAGTGTGAACACAATAAAGGTGAGAAGGCTTACTAGAAGGTTCCACCCCTATAATTTTCTTAGGTGGTAGGTAGTATTATATAGAGAGGTTTAAGCAATTTATTGAGCATGGTTGTTGAGTATTGTATTTGGGGCATAGCTAATTAAGAGGTTCCCCCCTTGAAGAGGCAAGTGAACAAGAGTGGATCCCTTCCTCAAAAGGATCAATTGTAAGGTGTTTCCCTACCTTACGGGTTTGATATTAATAAAGAGTGAAGCATTCCATATTATTCTTATATATCTTGTAATTTTTTTTAATTCATATCTATGGTACATAACAATTGGTATTAGAGCATTTTTTTCAGCACTTTCTTGAGCCAAAAGAGACAATTTGTTTTCTTTTTGTAAATTATTTTCAAGGGAAAAAAGGGGGAGGCACACTTTAGATTAAATTATGAAACATTTTGAGCATAAATTTCAGGAACCAATTGGATATTTGAGTTCCTCTTGAAAAAATACTCAATTTAAAAAAACAAATCGTCTGAAACGAAGTTGGGGAAGTGAATATATCAACATTTTAAAATCAACGATTTTTTTAGGGTTTTTCCGAGAATGCTCGCACAATTTGCATGTTTCTATAGCAGTTGGTGCAAAATTTTCCAAAACAAATTATAGATATGATTTCCTCTTGGAAAAACAACCAATTTAGAAAACAATTGTCTGAATTGGAGCTCTGGACGTGAAGATATAATTGATTTAAAATCATCAATTTTTTCAAGGTTTTTTTGTAATGATTGTGAGACTATAGAGCTCGTAATTTTTGTCAAGGTGCTTAGATTGATGTGAGATTAGTGCCATTGGATAAAGTATTTTTATAGATTTCATCTGGTGCATAATATGTGGTTCTCTTAATGGGTATGTAGTGTGCTACAACCTCTAAAAAAATTCACTCTCAACTCCTCATGGACCTAAACAAAGCTCATTAGGCTATTGAAAACCTTATGAGAATAAAAAAAATGTTCAAAATATTCAAGAGATCATAGAGAGAAGCACTATGAGGACCATTTACTCTTACATCATGGAATAATATAATAAATTTATGCTTGGTATGATTTAGAGGTCGTTTGTGATGATTAGTATATGGATAGTTTTCATTTCTGAGATGACAACTACTTTCATATTTTATTTGATGACTCTACTCCACCTTATGTATATCACATTATGGATGGCAGTCAAGATCCTTCTATGAATACTATTTTTCATTTTTTTTATTCTCAAGTAGCGGTGTGTCATGTGGATGATTTTTTGGATATGGATGGATCTACATATTTGGATCCACGTGACCAATGTAGAAATTTGGAGCTCTATTTTCATATGGCTATTGAGTCTAGGTATCTTCAGTGGGGAGTCCACATGAACACTTGTACATGGGACCCATGTTTATGGTGGAGCTTGAACTACTTCAACATGGTGGCTAACACTTGTACATGGGACCCCGGTTCTCTATCCTACTTCAACATTACAATCCACACTTATCCATGGGACCCTAGTATATGGTTGTACTTCCTCATAACAAGTGTTGAGAAAAAATATTTCCTAAGGGGGGTGGAATGTAGTGTAGCTAAGGGGATAATATGGGGTACCTAGGGAGGTAACCAATGTCAATGTTTCCTCGAAACCTTCACAGGAGACCTAGATAAATCAAGTACAAACAAATCTTATCAAGAAAAGATGAGAGATTCAATATGGAATAATGAGAAAATATATTCACACTACTCCAATGAGCTAACCAATGATGATCATTGTGATACAATGAATGAGTGGAATAAACTCATATATAGGAAAGAACATTCCATAATTAAGAAAAATATTCAAACAATTATCTTTCCTTGGGAATGCATGTATGCATAATAGTGTTGGTCTAAATATAAACTCTAAAATAGAAATAGTCAGTTAACGCCCATTGAACTAGTGTGTCGAAAGTAATAATTTCTCCAACAACCCCCTGAACATCACTATAGAGTAAAAATGAGTTCTGAAAACTAGGCCATATTACGTACTCATGTACAATGCAACTAATGAACATTGAATAAAAATGAGGAAAGAGGGAAAGCCACGTGGAAACAACCCCCCCCCCCTCAAAAGACAATGCATTGAAAAAAGAAAAGGTAGTTGTTAGGAAATTGTGTTCTTCACTCCAAGACGATCCCGCAAAGTATGAAATTTCTACTCATTAAAAGTCTTCATGAAGATGTAGAAATATTTATGGATTTAATGAAGTCCTTTGGCAACATGTCTAGTCATGTACCTCTTGATCCTGTGGACCCATTTGCACCTAAAAATATTCCTTTCTGGTGGAAGTGGAACCAGATCCCAAGTCTGATTCTCTAAAAGTGACTCATACTCCTCCTGCATGGCTTATTTCCATAATGGATTTCCCACAACCTCACTGTAGGTGTATGGATTAGAAGATTGAACCATATAACAATGCATGGGCATCACACGTTCATAAGCTAAAACTACATTAGAGGGATTATCATGATGAGATTGATTCCTCCTCAAATCCAATGGATTCCCTGCAAGAACAATTGCTTCCTAAAGTGTGGACTGTGCCCACTTGGGCATCTGCTAAATCTTTGACACTGGCTCCTTATCTGGTTGTACTACTTGCTCATTTCCATGTACAAAATCTGAGTGTATGGAATCATCTTTGATGTCTGGAACTGATGGAAGCACAAGAGTATCTGCCTATTGCACTGGAGGTGCATGCAAAGTAATCTCCTTATGTGTAAGTAGTAAATAAGAGTCACCATAAACAAACTTAGATAATTTGTACAACCTTGATTTGTGATCTACCTCACCAATTGCAATAACAAAATTTTCATGGATGTCAAGTACAGAAAATGAATCTGATGTAAATTCAACATTTTTACCTTTATGAGTGATTTGATAAACTAAGAGCAGATTCATAGAAATATTTGGAACATGTAAAACATTCTCAAAAATTCCATTAGGGAGTTCCACTCTCCCCTCTCCTGTTACTGCTACTGGAGTATCATCCACCATGAGAATAAGGGGTCTTGAGCATGAACTCAAATAAGTAAAAACTTCATATTTCGCTGCCATATGATGTGATGCGCCAGAATCTATAATACATGAATCATATGAGGAATTAATTGCAACAAGAGAATGGTGATTACCTTTCTTAGGAGCAGGATGTTCCTCCTTCTGCTTCTTGAATCCTTCTGGAATGAAGTTTCCAAGATTGTTCTGCTGAAGTACATGTGCCATAAGATTGATTTGCTTCTTCATGCATGCATATTCTTCATGATTTGGTTTATTGCAGTAAGTGCAATGCTTTCCCTTCTTCTTCTTCTTGGAACCTGAAGAGTCGTTGGAACCTGAAGAATCATTGAAGGGTTTGGAATATCCCTCTTTCTTTGGCTCTGAATGTGTTTGCCCCTTTCCTTTATGTTTGGATGATCCTTTTCCATCATGCATGATGAGTGCATGTGATTTGGGATCCTTGATTAGGCCCATCTAAATGATTTTTTCCTGCTCATGTGTGAGAGAATCAATGAACTTATCAATGGTAGGCATCTTCCACTTTGTTCCAAAGAGATATCTGCCAGAATGGAAAGTGGAGACATAGACAACATATTCTAGTCCTAGTTTAACCAAGATTATTAGAATAAGTTGGACTACTTGTGTAGACTTATTGATACCACAAGATACCAAGCTCAATGTCAACTATTTAAACTTGGTAAAGAAATATTGTATATTATCAAAAATTTAAGATCCAAGGTATTCAACTCTACCTCAAGCATATGACCTCTCATCTCATCCTCCTTTCCAAACAGACTTTCCAGGGTGGTGCAGATCACATTCGGAGTCTTTCATGTGGCAACATGAAACCATAAATCAGTTGAAATTAATTCAAGAATAAGTCTTGTGTCATCCTTTCGGTTCGCCCATATGGTCTTCTCAATTGCTCATGTAAGTTATGCTTCTATCCCCATCATCAAATTGTACAGTCCTTTCCTTATGAGTTGGAATTCAGCCTTGGGATTCCAATCAAAATAATTGTATGGTATGAGTATTACCACCAATTTTGACTAAAGAATTGGTGTCATATCCATCTCTCCCACTGTTTATGAGAAACCCTAAAAATTTACTCTCAATATGCAAGTGAAAAAATTGAGAAATCACTAAAGAAAAAGGCACTTTTAGAGGCGGTCGCATCTTTCCTTAAGACACAGAGCAACCAGGTTGCACTTTTCTAGTGGACTGGATACATCCATTCCATAATTGAAAAAATCATAAGCCTGGGTGCGACGATCACTCCTTTCGACAGGAAGAAGGTGCGACGGTCGGGATTTTCGACTAAGAAAGGGTGCGACCCTGCCTGTTACACCAATTTACTCGTCGAAACTATGATTTTCCTTATTATCTGGATTTTCTGGCTTTCTCCAAACAACTTAGGTCTGATACCATGTCAATGTTTCATCGAAACCTACACATGAGACCTATATAAAGCAAGTACAAACAAAGCTTATCAAGAAAAGACGAGAGATTAAATATGGAAAAATATATTCACACTACTCTAATGAGGTAGCCAATGATGATCATTGTGATACAATCAATGAGTGGGATACACTCATATATAGGAAAAAACATTCTGTAATTAAGAAAACAAATCAAGCAGTTAGTTTTCCTTAGGAATGCATGCATGCATAATAGTGATGGTCTAAATAGAAAGTCTAAAATAGAACTAGTCAGTTAGCTCCCACTGAACTAATGTGTCGAAAATAGTAATTTCTCCAACATCCAAGGGGAATAATAATAGAGGTTAATATGTATTGTTATTTATGGCGGCCACCTTTAGTAAATAAGGCCTAGTGTGAACACAGTAAAGGTGATAATTCTTACTAGAAGGTTCCTTCTCTATGATGTTCTTAGGTTGTAGGTAGTATTATATATAGAGGTGTAAGAAATGTATTGATCATGGTTGTTGTTTATTTTATTTGGATCATAGATCATTAGGAGGTTTCCCCCTCGAAGAGGCAAGTGAACATGAGGGGATCCCTTCCTCAAAAGGATCAATTGTAAGGTGTTTCCCTACCTTAAGGTTTTGTAAAAAATCACTTACTTTTCAATGGAGCTCCTTGGGGTTGTTGCAGTTATACTTCTCCATTTGGATATTATGACCAAAAGTATGAAATGCCATAGTGAATATGCATCTAATGACATTGTTTTCACTAAAATATGAGTACTCTAACCAAAGATATCTGATCTACAAAATAAGAGAATAATTATTCCTTTCTTTGGTTGAAGAAAGAGCTTTGAGGTAACAAATATTACTTATTATTTTGGCATGAACAATTTCACATCGACATAGTTTCTATCATCATTCTTAATGAAACTTGTGTTGTTATTACTTTCTAGGATCTCACATGATCCCTTCATCAACTTTTCGACCAACATCCTAAAGTCTTTCTCCTTTGCACGAGGTTGTCCACCATAGGTAACTATATCGTTATCATATTCAATCATCCCTTTACACACAATCACGATCCATAGTTACATCAGCTATCATGGCAATCACATTGTATGTGTCACAACACTCTTAGATCAGAAAACACTATTAGACCCACCCTAGCATATATGTATGGATTCTACTATTTCATTTCTTAATGTGCTTGTTAGTGCAATTGCATTCAAACGATTTTCCTCTCTTATAATTATCATGATTCCCATGCCTAAAGTATTTACATGTCTTGAATTTCTCGTTCTAGATACATATAAAAAACAACAAGAGAGGAGTCTATTATCCCTCGAGATGTTCCATGTTGTCAATGGAACAATTTCGAGGCACCCCAGGTGATAAGATTTAGGATGAACCTTAAAGCCATGCTTGCAGTAAGTAAAATTATGCAAAAACTGGGTAATTTTGTTTCTCTCTCTCTTATAGAACTCTCGATCATCAAACATTCTTAGTCCAGATATTTAAAATACTCAACTCCATAAGGAATTTGTCCATGAGTGTTTTAGAAAATTTTCTTTTAAGAGTGGGGGAAATGGTGAATTAGAAGAAATACAAGATAAGACTATAAGGAACTACAGAGAATGAATCTTATATCTGATGGAAATAGAATAATGTGCTGATAAATTAAGAATTAAGCAGTTCTAACACATATAATGGATTGTTAAAACATGCATCAAAGATTTACATCTTCAAATATTTAAATCCATGGAGGTACCCTCTGCACATCATTAAACATATGAAGAAATGACAAGAAGTGGTCATTTGTTAAGAGGAAATCACTTTAGTATCATAAGAATACAACACACAGTAACAATGAACATGTCATATAACTTCTTGCTTGAGATTTTATTAATGGAGATCTGATACAAGAAGCCAAAAATGAGAGGGGTGGCTTTTACAAGGGCACATGCACAAAAAGAGAAATGGCATACTAAAACATATGTTAGGTAGTTAGAGAGGTAGTTTTGTATTAAATATTTGGTTCTTAACAACATAACATGGGGGATGAATCTCATGAATCTCGCAGACTTAATTATCTGTCTGTGTTTGAAGATTGTGATCAAACAACTCTAGTTGTAAGAAAGTCTTAAATTCCCCAAAGTGCTGACCCGAAAAATGAGCTCATTATCTTGATTTATAGGATTTTCATTTGTAAGAAAGTCATTTTTCTAATTTGTTAGCACTCTGTAAATTTTGTCCGGATGAATAGACAAATGACAGAGGTAACTGTTTCAACCAACTTTAGAGCTGAGACACTACCCTACTCTACTCAGAGAGGGCTCTCTCATGTCACTTGATATACCTATGGAAATCAGTGGCTAGATTTGGTTTGTGTTTGAGGTTTTTAATAAAATGACTGGAAAAAAAAGAAGATAACATTTGGGCTATGGGGTCTGAAATAAATAGAGCACATTATCAAACCTGAGAACTATTTAGAGGAAAAGGATAAATCAGGCAGTGAGTCTGAGTTTATATCTGAAAATTTAGCATGACATCAGAGGAAAAAGAAACACATAACTACATCAGAGCATTGCGGAAATGAATTCTGAATAAGTTAAAGAAGAGAGAAACATAGTCTAAGTTGCTAAGGCAAGAGCATTAAATAATGAATTCTGGGCTTCTAAATCTCCAATTTAGACAGAAGGAAATGTAAATGAATTATATGCTTACAGGAAATACGTACTATGAAGGGAAAACAAGAGTCATATCACTGCCAGTTAGAATCTTTTCATAAACAATCCAAAATCTGCCTCTGCATTTATATATTCATACTAGCCCCAAAATTTTACAAAAGCCTTCCTGCACAGAGGGCAGGCTCCTCTTTCTCCATCCTTTTCTATATCCTCTAACTAATATACATAGAGGAATTTCTTGAAGAATTCAAAACGTTCATACTTCTCGTAATTCTAAAATTAGAGATGAGTTACAAGGAGGAATGATTTATAATAACTGTTATCCTACTTTAAAGGGACTGTTAAGAACATGTTCATCATATCTAGGCCCTTTTCTTTGACCTCCATCTGTCCAAAACATGCTAAGATGTACTTATTACAGTCTGAGGATTTATTTCAGCTCAACGATCTCCTTCTTTAGACTGACCAACCAGGCCGATTGATTCTCCCCAATGCTTTCAACTGTTTCGGCCATGTTTTCTGTCTTCTACCATTTTCTCCATTTCTTTTTCATAGTTGGCCTATTGATGACTAGGTCCTTCATGATGGGATTTAGCCTAACTTATAATCCTGGGTCCATAGCAAGCTCCGTATGGAATTTACTTTCTAATATACGTGCAATTTCCCTTTCCATCTTACTAGTAGATAAACCTGCCATGTTACTTGAATGACCTGTTTGACTGGATATGGCTTGATTGGCCTTGTCCATGTATTTGAATATCATGGACACCAAGATGTTCCTTTCAGAAATTACAGAGTCAATCTTACGGATGAGATGATACCCTCAAATTTGAGAATTGATAGTTATAGAGTTCCAATCATGAATCACTGATAGCGTCACTTACAGGTACGTTGGTTTACGACGCTTGGATAATCCATTTCAAATGATTAGCTTTGGATTTCATTATATGGCAACGTTCACCTGACATCATACGGTTGTGAAGTACCGAACGAGTGAAGCGGGATGATTCCGACCAGCTGTCACCTGCCCCACGAGTGGTTGATTTGACATATTGAAACATGTGACATCAGGGCTTTGGAAAAAGTGGTTTTAAGCAAACCACCTTTCGCCCCGATGTATCTCTGGAGGTGTCGCGTGTCCATTTTAAAAACCACAACTGTTTTCCCCAGTCCGTCCTTACATGATTAAGTCTTGTCCAAGTTCACCGCCCGATATGCCCTCCAACCATTGATCTGAGCAGTTTTACAATCGACGGTCTGTCGATTTATGCGTTTTGTGCCTCCACTATATTTGTCCATACGCCACCAGATATGTCCTGGTCCTATAAATTATCAATTCTCCAAACTATCACGCTTCCGCGACGATGTAGCTCTTGCTAAATTTCTGAGACTTGGATCCTGTCTGAAAATTGTTATGGTGATAACATAATCCAATACTGCTTCTTGGAAATGGATTTTGCTTGTCAAAATATTGATACCACCTCTGGTTTTCTAACTAATTTGAAATTGATTTTTATTAGGTAAAAATGATGTGTATCCCCAAATTTAACCCGTTGATACTGTTGTTGGGTGTGTTCTCTTTGTCCAATTCATCTTTTGTCTGGATTCTTCTAGATGGATCAATTGATTCCCATTATTGCGTTGAACGTTATCGAACTTGATGGGTGAGAAGGAAAGTTGATTATTTCCTCTGTACTGACATTACCCAACATAATAGGGAACAATTGACCAATCCATAATTTTTTTTGCTTCAATCTTCTCAAGTGGATCGATCAGATTGGAAATTGTACCTTAGGATAGATTAGAGGGCATCCTACTACTCTCAAGTTTCAACTAATGATAAAAACGAAGGACATTCCCTCCCTCACGAAATAAAGAGCACACTCTCCCGACGGTTGTAGCCAAGATGGTTAATTATATTCTCTTGTGGGGAGGGATTTTGCAGGTGGGTCATCATATGTGACACTTGGCATCTAATTAACTCATCTTTAGAAAAGTAATTAATCACAGATTGTTTTCTTTTGATCCTTTGGCTTTCTCTTATATTATATCGACACATGTTTGGGGAGATAGCTAATGGGGTGAAATGATTCATCACACCTAGCCTGATATATTGAGATCTGGGGCTTACATGGATGCACGTTGTTGGGTATGTGTTATATTCTTGCATGTGTGTGTGTGGGCGCATCAGATATGACAACTACGTCTAACGATCCCTCACACTAGTGCTATGTATGTGCCGTGTGCGTTGGGCACTTTCCTAGGGGGGTCCCAGGGGGGGCAGGTATTCCCCCCCCTAGTTACGCGCAGCGTTCGGGGCAGCGCCCCGAATTTTTTTTTGGGGCGGTTTTTGCTATTTTTAGCGGATTTTTCTATTTTTAGCGGTTTTGTAAATTAATCCCAGATTAACAGATTAGGGTTTTGGTATCTACGGAATACCTAAAAACATTGTATATATTGTATGGTGAATGGTGAAATTCGATATAATGAATATAAGAAAGGTTTCCCCGGTTGAGGGTTTTCGGTATAAAATCTCTGTGTACTATGTGTATGAGCCATTGATTAATTTATGTCTTGCTTAAGAATCTATATGCATTGCTTTACTTCATAGGTTTAAAACTTACACACGTGTATGGTCAATGATTATTGTCCTTTGTTAGTTGTAGGTAACAATGTGATGATTAGCAAGGGAATGAAGGCATGAGGCAAAATGTCATGTTGAAATCCCTTTTATCCATCAAATGATTTGGCGTGTCATCATTATATCTTTCACCCATTCGAAAGAATCCATCCTCGTGCCTTTGTATGAACACGCATCTCCTTCCCAGTGGCTTAATTATTTATAAAGTTTGGGTGGAGGCATGAAAGTTTGAGTGAAGTCATGTTCACATCATCACAGTCTCACAGACACGTGACAAATTCATATTAGTCCATGTCATTACTTATATGGATCTGGGCTCATCTTACATCTAGTTGATTTTGATATAGTGATTAGGAGCCCCTATGTGCCCTCTTTATACATGTGGCAGCCTCAAAATGAATCTGACAAGTGACTTGTTGGTGTAACAAGCTATCTCTGACTCTCCTAGGTGTCCCAGGTGGACTGTTGTATTAGATCTAGGTGTTGTTGAATGGGAGGATAGATTTGAAATGATAGAGATCGAGTAGGTGGTTAGGTGAAACCAGAATACTTCTGTTGTGACCCAACGATAGTGGTTTATCCCTATGTATTCTTTTCAAGATACACCATTCACTCTTCAACATGTGGCTCCCAAAACGATCATTGTACCCCATATGAGTGTTATCTCTCCTGCACTTTCACTATATGACATCAGTCATCCGTCGTATATAAGGATTTCTTGCAACCGTTGGATGATCAGGCCCACATATTTGCTAGTTCTTGATTATTAGGTTGTGGTATCATGATATACCCTATTTCTGAGAAGGGATTAAGCCTTTCAAAGGAATAATTATCCCTTATTTATCTCTCGATAATCACCCAGGCCCTTAAAATTTAGCCTTCGGTCCTTAGTGAATACTTTTCTTGTTAAATTTTCTAGGGTTCTTGCAATTATTCTATCTCCTTTGCTCCAAGAGCTCTATGAGCTCGAATTCAACCTCTATTTCTCCCAATCTTGGATTTACAACCTTGACCAACATGCATATTAGAATTAAGGTCAAATCTAGTACTAACATTGGCTCCAACAGAGACATCATAACCTTGTGGTCTACTGAGAATTCTAGACAAAGTGCCTTCTTTATTTCAATTATGGAGACTTCTTTGAAACAATATCCCCTCCACACAACTGAAAACTGGCCTGATAGGTAATACAAAATTTCTCAATAACTTACAAAGTTAGAAACCTAACTATTTGCTTGTGTAATAAATGGTGAATGAAGTAAAATTAAAAATGCATGGAAAGAAACAATAAAGATTTATTTATGTGCAAGGTGGGAAGCTTTGCAACACTCTTTACTGCAAGAAATGCTTGAGAAACCTCCCATTTATAGGAACCCCAAACAACTCTCCATCTAGTTGAGAAAATCCGTATGTATTATTCTCTTGAGATGCTACAACTTGGAAGGGTCCGAGCCAGAGTTTGTGAAATTTTCCATGTTTCCGCTTTAATTCTCTTTTGGCATCCCACTTTAGGACCAAGTCACCTACCATGAAATTTGTTTCCTTAGTCCTCTTATCAAAAGTTTCTTTCATTCTTGCTTGGTGACCTTGGGAATTTATTTGGACTTGTTCTCTTACCCATTGGACTTCAATTAGCTAGTTGATTCTTCTCTTCATGTCATCAGGTTCTACCTTCTTATCTTGTAGAAGCTTCATCACAGGGAAACTGAGTTGGATAAGAGAAATGGCCTCCATTCCATATACCAGCTGAAAAGGAGAAGTTCCAATAGACCTCTTTATGCTTACTATATATGCCCAAACTACATATTTTAGGTGAGAATCTCATGCTTTCTTATTTTGGGACAACATCTTCTTGATGATCTTGATGAGATTTTTATTTGAGGACTATGCCAAACCATTTCATTGGGGGTAATAAGAGGTAGAATTCCCAAGTTCTATGTTTTAATTTTGGAAAAATTGTAGCAACTTAGCAGATTTTAAAGCTTGGGCATTGTTAGTTATGATGTTTCTTGGGCACCCAAAGGTGGCCAATATATTCTCCTCAAGGAACTTGATCATGACTGTGTCAGTCATTGCTCTTGTGGGTATGGATTATACCCATTTGGTGAAGTAATCTATGGATTTCATGATCCATTTTTGTTTCCCACTTGAATTTGGGTTGATTTCACTAATGAAATCCAAACCCCATTGTTGAAAAGGTGCCTCCGCTTTAATAAGATTGAGTGGGAGGGGTTGTGAAATTTTCTTTCCTACAAACATTTGGCACTCTACACATGCTCTAACCATGCAATTTATATAAGAAAATAGTGAAGGCCAGTAATAGTTGGCCCTGAGGATCTTGTATCCAGTTCCTCTCTAGGTAGGGTGATCCCCATGCACTCCCTTGTGAAACTAATTTATAATGTCCTCAGTTTCTTCTCTTGTAAGGAAATTCAACAATATTCCTCAGGGATCCTTCCAAAACAAATTCCCCCCCCAAATAAAATAATTTATATATTTGAGCTTAATATATATTTCCTTATCTTTGTCCCATGATGGATGGAAAATTAATTTCTCTAGGTAAAATATTACAACCTTGTACCACTCAGATTGAGAAAATTTAGGGATTACCTTCAAAGATGGTTCTTTTGTTTCATCTTATTTTGGTTCTACTACTATGATATCTGCTGATAAATAATTTATATCAAGAGATCTACAGCTAGATTCAACCATTAGTTTGGAAAATCCTTGTCCCTTTATCATCTTAGTGGGTTTGATCTCCTAGTCATATTCCTAAAGTTTGGAAATCCATTTACCCCTTCTCCCTTCACTGTCAGGTTGCATAAGAGTATCTTTTATTGCACTAGTAGGTACATAGGAAAATATGTTTTAGTTCAATATATAATATCTGAAGGATTTCAATGTATTAGCTAGGGCATATGATTGTTTCTCCAGGTTGCTATATCTTTTTTCAACATCTCTTAAATCTCTACTAAAGAAGGCTATAGGTTGCTCTTGGTTTTCTTCATTTTTTTGTAACAATACAACAACTGTGGTATGTTCTAAAGCAAAAGAGAAGACAATGAATCTTTTATCATAGTTTGGGATGACTAACATTGGAGCGTATCCCAATGCTTCTTTGATTCACTGAAAAGACTCTTTAGCTTCAACAATACATTTTACTTTATGGTATTTCCTCAACATGTTTGTGATATGCTTTACCATTTCACCAAAATTTGGGACAAACCTCCTCATAAAATTTATTCTTCCTAGGAAGGATTGTACTTCTTTCTTGTTTCTTAGAAGGGCAATTTGCTTGATGGCCTCTACCCTTTTGGATCTATATTCACACCTTCTTTGGATACTATATGAACAAGGAGGTTTCCTTATGTCATAGTAATTCTTAGGATTTAAGGAAAATCCAAATTTTATGTACTTCATAAAAGTATGTCTTAGATGCTTGATGTGATCTTCATCTATCTTTGAGAAAACAATCATTTCATCGTTAAGGTATGCAACTATGAATTTGTCTTTCTCTCCCACAAAATCTATGTCCATGACTTGTTGAAATGTGGCTCCTACATTAATCAATCCAAAAGGCATTTTATCATACATGAAAGTTCCCCATGGGGTTGTGAAGGTTGTCTTTTCCCTATATTCAGGATGCATTTCCACCTAGTTATATCCTAAGAAACCATCCATCATATAAATCATGTTTTCTCCTACCACTTTTTGCAGTATGTGGTCCATCTTAGGAAAAGGGTAATTATATTTCAAAGAGAATTTGTTTAGGTTCCTGAAGTATACATAGAGCCTTATCTCTCCACTCTTTATATTGATTGGAATCAAATTCGACACCAATTCAGAATATCTTAGGGGAATTATGATCTGAGCATCTAGCAATTTTCTCACCTCTTTCTCAATGGTAGGAAGTAAGAGATGATTAAATTGCCTTAGTTTCTGCCTAAAAGGCTTAGTACCAGGCTTGAGTGGTATTCTATATTGTATATCATAAGTCTTCAAGTCTTCATATTTCCAAGAAAAAACATCCATGTAATCCTTGAACAATTGTAGGTATTTTTCCTTATGTTCACTAGATATTTCCTTGGACAAATTTATGTATTTGGGCTCTTTTTCTATCCTAATTTTTCATTCTTCAATGTTGTCATCTTTGGGCAGAACTGTAGGCTTCATAGGTACAACATTTCTATCAAACAACTGCTCCAATGGTACCATCCCTATGGGGATAAAATTATTCTTAAGTTGAAGGACTTTATGCTCAACCATATAATCATTAAATTCATGAGTGATTTCAATTTCTTCCTCATTCATTTGTTTAGAAACCTCTTCATCATCTAAATCAATATGAGTATTTGTAAACTCATCTATCACCTCCATGAAAATTTTGATTTGTTGGTCATCTGCAAACACTTTCCAGTACTTGGTATTATCATGGATGGATGGTTTATACCTCATCTCAATTTCATACTTCATTTGGGGAATAACAAGGGTTTTAAAAGTACTATCTGCCACTGCTAAGGTATCAACATGTTGTTTAAATTCTCTTAAGACAACAGTAATATTGAAGGATTCATAAAACTTACCAATCAAATCCCATACTTGATTTCTATATACCCTCATTTTGGGATCCCTTGTCTGATATTGACCTTTGATTTGCTGCACCACTAGATTTGAGCCTCCAAATGCCACTAGCTTATTAATTTACATTCTTCTTGTTTCCTGTAAGCCTAGAATCAAGGCCTAATACTCATCTACATTGTTGGTGTCCTAAAAATCTAGTTTGTATGGAAAGTGAATTTATTTTTTGTTAGGAGAGATAAGTACTACACCATCTCCCACTCCTTTTGAATATGCCCCATCAAAACACATCTTCCATATACCACTTAATTCTTCAATAGGGTCGATCGAAGGGTCTATGAGTATGGGGGATTCCTTGTATTCTTGATTGACTATGAGGATGCAAAAGCCAAGATATTCATCAACGATATATATAGGTTGATATACAGGATTGTTCTAGTCACTGACCACATAAGAAAATTTTGTTTCGTTGTACAACGTCTTGTTCTCTCCCTCAAATATTGGTACAATGGTATAATTCATGCCTATATGCATTGTACCTCCAAACTTTATTTCCCATGTTCTTGATAGTAGCATGCCATAGTTTGTAGGCACATTAGCCACCACTACATCCATCATAATTATTTTGACAGGTAGCTGAGCCAAATTAACTACCATATCTTTTATCATCCCACCACATTCCACTTTTCTTGCATCAAAATAATAGAGGTCATGATATGGTCTAGTTATTTCCAACCCCAACTTTTCCATGACTATTTTGGGCATAATATTATGTGATACTCCGGAGTCCACCATACAATTATGCATCATTTTTTTTTATGGATATTCAATGTTACATAGAAAGGTGCAACACATTTTTCTTTGTCATCTATATGATGGCCAAAAACTATAGTTGGGGACTCATCTTGCATATTCATAGTATCAAGAGGGCTTGCTGATCCTTTTCCTCGTACAAATTTCTCAATTTGTTTTTAATATGAAGTATTTTTAGCCAATTTCACTAGTGGGAAAAGAATCTTGATTTTGAGCAATTCTTTTTCAATGTTAAAAGGTGGAACTGATTCCTCAAATTCCTTAACTTATTTTTCTATCTTTGAAGGTTCTCCAACCTAATTAGCCTTGGGAATATTTATTAGTTTTTGAATTTATCCTTGAAAATACTTGGGCTAGGATTCTTAGGCTGAGGCTGAGGCCGACCATCCTGGTTGAATGCCTTCTATCTAGGTATGAGATCATACTTCTTATGCATCTCAGTCTGTAGTGCATTAAAAAACATCCTATACTGAACATATGACAAAACTTCCTTATTGAATTCACTTTTAGGGATGTGTTTCCTATTGTTTAAGGAATACTCATAGTCATCTTGGGTTAGATGCATGGCATTATTTTCCCCTTGTAGTGGGTGTATTTCACTGGATTCTTGACATATTCTTCATCCATTGCTTCATCCACCAAGTTATTTTCATTATTGGGTCTCATAGGGGGTTGGATGGGTTTTTCTTCATTTCTTCTTTATCTCCTCACGAGTTTAGGATCAAAAGGTCTTTTGAACTGATTATGGTTCCTTGCCCCTCCCTCTTGAGGAGATTTGTTTTCATTACCATTCTCCAATTCAAATCTTGACATTTTATTTGTCAAATTTATGACTAGTCTAGACATTTCATCCATCGTAGCTTCATGAGAATCTTTGGCTGGATCAAATGGACCACAATCCTCTCTAACATTTTTTATTTCTACTTGATCTAGCTTTTGTTTCATTTTACCTAATGCAATCATATTTTATTCGATGTCTATTGCATCGTCCTACATTATCAATAGAGTCAGGGAACTTCTTTCCCTTAATATCATGGAAAGTACATCAACATCAAAATCCCCAGCATATGTGACTTTGGCGGCTAGTTGTGAGGGTTTTATATCTCTAGGGATGTTTTTGTATAGCTTGTTAAATCTTTTGTTAAAGTCAACAATGGGCTCATTAGATCTCTTGTTAACTAATCCAAATTCTGTTAGGTAATATAAATTGTTTATCTTTCCCCCCCATTGTTTCATAAATCCATAATCAAGATCCTGTCGGTTATCAATTGAGGCCAAGGGAATCTCTCTTAACCACTTTCAGAAATCTCCCTCTAAATTTTGAAAAAATATCCTCATGAAGACATCATTGTGCTCCATGAACATATTGTCAACAAAGTCTTGGAAGGCTACTATATGTTATTCAACATAATGTGTTTGTTCTCTGATGCAAACCCCCTACTCTCCCTTGGGGCTGCGCGACCTCCCAGTCAAGGATCTTCAATTTTTCGAGCCAAATTGGCTCTTCGAAACCTTAATGGTCTCACTTGTGATTAAACATAGGCCCTTTAAGTCTTTTGGTGTAGGTTCTATGATGCTCGCAACCTCTTCCTTCGCATTTTCAAACTGTCAAAGTTCAGGCGTTAAATCCTCTTCCGTTAGCCCTTTCCCGTATGTCACCTCTGGCTATGTCCTCACGTAAGCACACGATTGTGGGGCTGCCTAGAGTGGTTTGAGACCACACCTCTTTTCTCCCTGCAATTCAGTATCAGTTGCCACATATCCCTTTGGACATATTGTGGTTTCGATTGCAGCCTGCTCTAATATTTTTAAAATCTGATCACTTCCTGTTTCCGCTATTAAGCACGACCATTGATCTTATGATCTCAGGAAATGCCTCTTGATCGATGGTTGAGATCTATCCCCTTTATTCCTTGGTCAACTATCCTTCAGCGACCCTTTTCCTCCTTTCAAACTCACTCTCATATCTCCACAATCTATCGACATGTGCCCTCCTTTCAAATCGATGACTACGATTGATTTCAGACCTTCGGGCTTCGGGTAATTAAAAATCTCCTCTCTTTCTTCCTCCATAGTACTTACACCCGAATTCAACGATCTGTCAACGCGTGCCCCTCACAGATCGACAACTATGATTTACTTTTTCTCTTCGGGCTCCAAGAGTTTCAGATCCTGCACACTCGCTTTCTCCTAGAGTGTTTTCACCTGAAGTCGAAGATCTATCGACACGTGGCCCTCAAAGATCGACAACTGGGATTCACTTCGGCTCTTTGGGCTTTGGGAGTTTCAACTCTCCACCTTCACTTTCTCCCGTAGCACTTCCACCTAAAGTACGCGATCTGTCGACGCGTGTCCTTCTGCATATCTGACAACCACGATTCACTTCGGCTCTTCACAGTTCGAGAGTTTCAACTTCTGCACACTCGTTCCTCCCAAAGTGATTT
Source organism: Picea engelmannii (assembly GCA_009831015.1). NCBI lineage: Eukaryota > Viridiplantae > Streptophyta > Pinopsida > Pinales > Pinaceae > Picea > Picea engelmannii. The sequence goes on along the minus strand of ML776588.1, from coordinate 1,053,469 downwards.
TCCCCAAAGTTGACAGATGCCCACCACGCGTCCCTCTGTATTTGACGATCTAGATTCTCTTCACCCGCGTCGACTTCCTTTCGGAGCGTTAAGCCTCCAAAATTTTGGATCTCTCGCCACGTACTCTTCGCAACGGACGATTGTGATCTATTTCGGCCTTCAGGACTTCAAGAGTTTGTCACACTTCTCACTTGGAATTCCCTGAAGTGAAATTTCCCAAAATATCAGATCTATCGCCACATGTCCTTCTGGATGATGGACAGTCCCTGGCCTCTTCGGGAATTCGGTGAATATTCTCCTCCCTATGCACGCAGAGACTTTAAAATCGTATGTGTTTTCCCAAATCCAACGGTCTGGAATAATACCACTCCCTCCTGGACAGATCTTAGTCGATGACTCGTGAAACCTTCAGAGCTTCACTCCCTTTGAAGATTTCTCAGTGGTATCTCTCATGAGCTTCACTTTTGCTATAGCGGGAAACCCCCCCTATGGACTACAATAGGGTTCAACATGTAGATATATCTAATCATATAAAAGTATCCTACCTTTCTAACTACCCTGAACATATCCCGAATTCATTCATGAAAGACAAAGTCAAAAGATCAAGTAACTTTACCTTTTACTTCGCGTCCAGTGTCGATCCTCTTGCATTTGATAGCTCCGCTAACTGCAAGCCTCCTCCCAAGGCTAATAAACAGATAAACAGACAAATAGATAAACAATGAACTACAAACATGCATTTCATATATAAATCATGGTTTAGATGTTAGAATGAAACATAAACTGAATAGAAACATTTGACACATCATAATTCGGGACAGGAAAAGTATTTCTTTTATTGATATCACAATGTTTACTTACAACAAAGGTCAGTGACTGCTCCATGAACATGGTTCAGGATCCTCTTCACCAAGCTCCAACTGCACTTCGCCGTATGTTTGTCCTCTGACACTTCTTCTAGAGAAATGGCATAGGCTTATGATGGAGGAAAAAGGAAAGAATGGGAAATTCTGATGCAAATCTCACAAGGTGGCTGCAATTATTTGGGGCAAGGAGGGGATATGAAACGGGAAGAGTTTCATTATTCTTATGATTATCTTAGGAATGAGGACCCAACACCTTATTTTATATGAAAAAATTATGGTTATTCGGCTGGGTGATGGGCTATAGGAGGTGGATCAGTTGGGAAACTACCCAATATCCCATGATATCAACGAATTCCTTGCAACTTTTTAATTTTTGAAAATTTTGTGGGTATACGCGGGTTGTAATGGTGCAGCTAGCATACGTACGTGGGTTGTAGTGGTGCAGAAAGTGTGTGTATGCAAGAATTAGTGGTGCAGGGAACATACATATTTAAAAATAGGGTTTTTAAGAAGAGTTGCTCAGTGGTGGCTTGGAAAAATTCGCAATTAAGAGGGCCAAATGCTAGGTATGCTTGTATGGAGAAATTTAGGGTTATAACAACTTCTCGAACCCTTTTACTCCTCAGAGGGTTACTCCAACCCTTTTTCGAACTTCCAATCTGTTCACTCCTTGCAACAGATTCCTATGTAAGACATAACTTATTGCGGGCAACTTTGCACACCTTGCAATAGTCCCTTTGCACTCTTTGCAATGGAAGTTTCACGCTATCTCTTCTGAGCTTCTGAGTCAAAAAAGATTTTGTCAATGCACTCCTTGTCGACTATATGCACACCTTGCATAAACTCAATGAAGAGAAATGATTTAAAAATTATTCCAACACTTCACAGTATCATATGTTCAACAACATAACTCATTCATTCGTAAAAACGGAAAACAACATGGAAACTGTAAACAGTAGTGACACCGTGCATTGTATCAATTTCCCTCTGTTATATTCATTCAAATACCAAATTTACATGGCTACAACTCTGATAGATTCTAACTAACTTGCATATACCTCGTATTCCGTAAAAATATTCCTCCAGCAGCCTCAATTGGGCATACAATACCTCTACTTATACAAGAGGGTTCCTAGTGTTCCCCCCGACTATCTATATTCTCTAAGAAAAAAATTATAGCTACTTAAGTTCCGTTACATTAAAGTCTAGGAGTGAAACTCCCAAATCACTCGTGATCATTCAATCCCAAGAATTTTGATCTTCTTCATCTTTCAATCAATTCAATAAATATTTGTAGGAAACACCAACGTTTAAGATTCTGAAATCATTCAACGACACACTAAGGTGCTGAGTTGTCTCTCCATGTGTGCTTGCTGACGATGCTCATGCATCATACTCCACTGTTGGGAAAATCATGAGCTCCTTCTCATGGCTCCCTCTGTTATGTTGTTGAAATCCTCCAGGGTCCCAAACCTGAAATTAGAATTGTCCACTTACTCCTCTTCCTTCTTGCCTCTGCTACCCTGTTGCTCCTGCAAGTCCTCTTTTGTTCCATCCTTCTCTATTGAATTCTTCTTATGTTGGTTCCAGAATCAATCTCTTAATATCCTCTATTTATTTGTCGAGCTGGTCCACTAGCTATCTCTTCTCCTTCATCTCATTATGCTACATCTCCTTTCCATCGATTTCTAGCTTGACTTATTGGATTAGTTGACCTTGCGTCTTTATCCTTCTCTCTAGGGCCTCTAGTTCTTCACATGGATCAACAAAATCCATGATATTTGTTGCTCTCTCCTCTGTTGTAAGTTCACATTCTACAATTATCTCTTTCTCAACTTTCTGGCTGAAAACTTTGAGCCATTCCTCTGAATTCTCTTCTCCTCCTACTACTATTGTAGGTTACAATTCCATGTTCAACTTTTTGGATGAAATTTTCAAGTAATTCTACCCAACGTTCTTCTTTCTCCATCTCTTGGGCACATTCAAATGTGTGCTCTTCCTCCTCCATGGAAGTCTTTGCTGGTTGATTCCTCCTCTCATGCATTCTACTCCATTATGTTTCATCCTTACTAATGGATAGATCAATTTGATCCCCTACATCATCTTCATTTCCAATGGTACTAGTTGACCACTTTGTTGCAGACTCTAGTTCTACAGTCTCACCTATGAGTTGTTGCTCAGCTTCCTCCCTTGACAGATTGCCTTCTGTCATATCCCTTGTTGGAAATTCCTCCAACTTCTCCTCATGCTAGCATCCTATTTCCCTTTGCATGACTGCATCTTGGCAGTCCTTTTTTGGTTTTGGATTGTTCAACCAATCCTCCAACATCTTCATCTCTTGCTTCCATTGAGTGAGCAATTCATCTGAATGCTCCTCTTCTTCTTTTGGGGCAGACATCAATTTTTTCTCCTTCTCCACCTCTTTGATAGTCCTTGCTGGCTGTATTTCCTCTGTTGCACCTACATCACAGACACAGATAGTTTTAAAAGCATTCATCCCCATGGCCTCTCTCTTGGGTTCCTGTTGCATCATCTCTTCATGTGAAACACTCGTACTAGCCCCCATTGGACTATTAGGAAGGAATATTTGAATTCCCCCAATGATCAGAACAATCCTCTGATCCTCCTCCTCTGTGATGGAAGTATTTAACTTCTCATCATCTTCATTCACATGGCCCACAACTCCACATGAATATTCATACAGATGAGGCCTCTCCTTTGCCTCCATTTCATCTGTCGGCACCCCTTGTTGATCTAAACTCTCTTCAAAGCTCTTGAGACCTTCAGACAACCTCATCGTTCCCCTTCCCACCTAGAAAATTGGGATTCCAGTCTTGCCCTCCTGGCATTCTATGAGATCTCTACTTGATCTCATCTCATCGCCCATCTGGAATTCTAACAATTTATCTCTACCCTCCTGGTAGTTCATGAGATCCCTAACTGATCCCATCTGCTCATAATCATTGAGGTTCTTCCCAATTTTTGGTTCACCGATGTGAATCACTTTATCCTCTATGCCACTGAGGTTTTCGTCATGCCTCAACCACTTCCTCAATTCTTGTTGTTGCCTTCTAGCTAACAACTTATGGACATGCCACTTACCTTTCCTCTTCAAAGGCCATTCATACGTCCAGTGTACATTTGATTTCTATTGCATCCTCCATGTCAGCCTCTCCATCCCTTATCTGATCTCCCCAGGCTCTTTTTCTATCTCAAATTTGGTTTTCTGTTGGTAGTCCTTGTCTTAACCACCCCTATGGCCTTCAGTATCCATTTTCACCCTCTGCTTTCCCTCCTGGCAAGTCTGCGCATTATTCTGTCACCCACAGCATCTCCAACTTTTCCCTGCAGCCTACCTCGCTGTCCATTTATTGTTGCATACATGTAACCATCATTCACAGAGAATCACACTCTGTCTCCTCCTTCACCTGTTGTCTATAGTTAAAATTAAGCTTCTGATACCATTTGATGTTACCAGATTACCTCTTCTCACCTTCTCACCTTTGTCTACGATATGCAAACAAATTCTAAGCTCTATCTCTTTTCACCTTCTCAACTTTGCCTGCTATCTGTAAGAAAAATCAAGCTCTGATACCACTTGATGGTATCAAAGTATCTCCTTTATCTCCTTCCTCCTTCCTAGGAATAAAATCAAGCTTTGATACCACTTGATGCAAACCCCCTACTCTCCCTCGGGGTTGCATGACCTACCAGTCAAGGATCTTCGATTTTTCGAGCCAAATCGACTCTTTGAAACCTTAATGGTCTCACTTGTGATTCAACACATGCCCTTTCAGTCTTTTGGTGCAGGTTCAATGATGCCCGCAACCTCTTCCTTCGCACTATCAAACTGTCAAAGTTTAGGCGCTAACTCCTCTTTTGTAAGCCCTTTCCCATATGTGACCTCGGGCTATGTCCTCATGTAAGAACGCGATTGCGGGGTGACCTAGATTGGTTTCATACCACACCGCTTTTCTCTCTGAAATTTACTATCAGTTACCACGTATCCCTTTGGAAATATTGTGGTTTCGATTGCAGCCTTCTCTAATATTCTTAAAACTTGATCACTTTATGTCCCCACTATTAAGTGCAACCATCAATATTATGATCTCGGACAATGCCTCTTGATCAACGAATGAGATATGTCCTCTTTCTGGCTTGGTCAACTATCAGTCAGCGACCATTTTCCTCCTTTTGCACGCACTCTCATATCTCCATAATATATTGACGTGTGCCCTCCTTTCAAATTGATGGCTACGATTGATTTCATCCCTTCGAGCTTCAAGAGTTTCAAACTCTCCTCCCTTGCTTCCTCTGCAGTACTTCCACCCGAAGTCAGCGATCTGTCGATGCGTGTCCCTCACAAATCGATGACTATGATTCACTTCGGCTCTTCAGGCTCCATGAGTTTCAACTCCTACACACTCGCTTTCTCCTAGAGTGTTTTCACCTGAAGTCAACGATCTGTCAACGCGTGGCCCTCTCAGATCGACAGTCAGGATTCACTTTGGCTCTTCGGGCTTCGGGAGTTTCAAATATCCACCTTCACTTTCTCTTATAGCACTTCCACCCGAAGTACGCGATCTACCAATGTGTGTCCTTTTGCATATCTGATGGCTACGATTCACTTCAACTCTTCGAGGTTCGGGAGTTTCAACTCCTACACACTCATTCCTCCCGGAGTGATTTTCCCTGAAGTTAACGGATGTCCGCCACACATCCCTCTGGATCTGACGGTCCAGATTCTCTTCGCCCACATTGAATTCCTTTCAGAGCATTAAGCCTACAAACTTTCAGATCTCTTGCCACATACTCTTCGCAACAAACGATTGTGATCTATTTCATCCTTTGGGACTTCAGGAGTTTGTCACACTTCGCACTTGGAATTCCCTGAAGTGAAATTTCCTGAAATCTCAGATCTGTCGCCACGCATCCTTCTGGATGACGTACGGACCTGGCCTCTTCGATACTTTAGTGAATCTTCATCCTTTGTGCATGCAGAGACTTCAAACTCGTACGCTTTTTCCCAGATCCAATGGTCTAGAACGATCCTGCTCCCTCCTCGACGGATCTTAGTTGATGACTTGTGAAACCTTCGGAACTTCACTCCCTTTGAATATTTCTCATCACTATCTCTCTTGAGATTCACTTCTCAAACCCTTTGAATCCTCAGAGGGTTACTCCAACCCTTTGTCGAACTTCCAATCTTCTCAGTCCTTGCAACAGATTCCTACACAAGACTTAACTTCTTGAGGGAAACTGTGCACACCTTGGAGCATTCCCTTTGCATTCTTTGCAATGGAAGTTTCACGCTATCTCTTTTGATATTCTAAGTTGAAAAAGACTCTGTCAATGCACTCCTTGTGGACTATATGCACACCTTGCATAAACTCAATGAAGAGAAACGATTCAAAAATTATTCCAACACTTCACAGTATCATATGTTCAACAACATAAATCATTCATTCGTAAAAATAGAAAACAACATGGAAACTGTAAACAGTAGAGACACCATGCATTGGATCAATTTTCCCCTGTTATATTCATTTAAATACTCAATTTACATGGCTACAAATATGATATTTTCTAACTAACTTGCAGCTACCTCCTATTCAGTAACAAGACTCCTCCAACAGCTTCAATTGGGCATACAATACCTCTACTTATACAAGAGGGTTCCTAGTGTTCCCCCCAACTATCTATATTCTCGAAGAATAAAATTACAACTACTTAAGTTCTGTTACATTAAAGTCTAGGAGTGAAACTCCCAGATCACTCGTGATCATTCAATCCCAAGCATTTTGATCTTCTTCAATTTTCAATCAATTCAAGAAATATTTGCAGGAAACGCCAGTGTTTAAGATTCTAAAATGATTCAACGATGCGCTAAGGCATTGAGTTGTCTCTCCATGTGTGCTTGTTGACGATGCTCCTGCATCATTCTCAGTCATATTTGGGAAAGAGATTCAATTAATGTTTAGGGAGGTCGTGAACATGCACATGTACATTTAATGGGCAAAATCTAGCCATGACCCAAGGATTTAAAGGTGGTGGGGGAGGTTGGTTTCCCTCACTCTTCCTCCTCCTAAGTTTTCCATAAGATTTTGTAGGATGCAACTGATGGATTTGAAGGACACATGGTTAAAAGGGTTTTTCAAGAAGGTTTTAAGGGAAGAACTCACTTCTTGATATAAATCCATAGGTGAATTATGTAAATCTATTAAAGGTTGAGGAGGAAGCTTCAAAGTGTAATATGAATCTGTGAGTATATCAACTAGCTCGAAAGATTCACTACCTCTAGGAACAACATAAGAAGATGTTTCTATATTAGGGCTACCTGAAGTTGAAGAGATTTGGCATTCTCTGATATTTCTCCAGGTCATGATATTCTCTGGATATGAGTATATTGGAATTTTCATAGGATCTGGGTTGTTTTTGGTGTATCTTCTGTTAGATTCCAGATCTACCTTCTATGGACTCGCCATGAGAAAAACTAATAGTCGTATCTTTGAAGTTTGTTTCACCATCAAGAATCAGAGCTTGTAATGCCTTACCCCGAAGAAATATATCTTCAAATTCCATTCCCCAATAACGATGTCATTTCATATGTTATCCCTCGAGATGTTCTATGATATCAATGGAACAATGCAAAGGCACCCTGAGGGATAAGACTCGGGATGAGCCTTAAATCCATGCTTGTAGTAAGTAAAATTATGCAAAAATTGGGTAAGTTTTTTTCTCTCTCTTATAAAAATCTTGGTCCTCAAACAATATTAGTCCATATATTTAAAACATTCAACTCCATAAGGCATTTTTCCATGAGTGTTTCATACAATTTGGTTTTAAGAGGGGGAAATGGTGAATTAGAATAAATACAAGATAAGAATATAAGGCATTGCAAAGAATGAATGTTATATCTTATGGAAATAGAATAACATGTTGAGAAATCAAGAATTCATTAGTTCTCACACATATAACAAAGCATTAAAACATGCATCAAATAGTTACATATTCAAATATTTAAATCCATGGAGGTACCCTTTGCACATCATTAAACATACGAATAAATGACAAGAAGTGGTCATTTTCCAAGAGGAAATAACTTCAGTATCATAAGCATACAACACATAGTAACACTAAACATGTCATATAACTTGTTGCTTGAGATTTTATTAATGGAGATCTGATACAAGAAACCAAAAATGAGTGGGGTGGATTTTACAAGGGCACATGCACAAAAATAGAAATGACAGACCAAAACATAACACAGGGGATGAATCTCATCAAGCCTACAGCCTTAATTATATGTCTGTTCCTGAGGATTGTTATCAAGCAACTCTGGTTGTAAGAAACTCTTAAATTCCCCAAAGTGTTGACCCGAAAAATGAGCTCCTTATCTTGATTTATAGGATTTTCATTTTTAAGAAAACCATTTGTCTAATCCAATACTACTTCTTGGAAATTGATATTGCTTGTTAGAATCCTGATATCACCTCTAGTTTTCTAACTGATTTGTAACTAATTTTTACTAGGTAAAACTGATTTTTACCCCCATATTTAACCTTTTGATATTGTTGTTCAATGTGTTCTCTTTGTCCAATTGACATTCTGTCCGGATTCTTATAGATGGATCAATTTATTCCCAATATTTCATTGAACGTTCTCCAACTTTATGGGAGAGAAGGAAAAATGATTATTTCCTCTCGGCTGGCATTACCCAACAAAAAAGGGCATAATTTACCAATCCATAAAATCGTTTGCCTCAAGATTCTCTAGTGGACCGATTGGATTCGAAATTGTACCTTAGGATAATTTGGAGGGCATCCTACTACTCTCAAGTTTTAACTAATGATTCCAAATAAGGACATTCCCTCCCTCACGAAATGCAGAACACACTCTCCCGACGTCTGTAGCCAATATGGTTGATTATCTTCTCATGTGGGGAGGGATTGTGTAGGTGGGTCATCATCCGTGACACCTAGCATCTAAGTAACTCACCTTTAGAAATTGAATTACTCACATATTGGTTTTTTTTTATCCTTTTTCTTTCTCTTATAAGAGCTTGGCACTTGTTTGTGGAGACAGTTGATGGGGCGAAATGATTCCTCACACTCGGATTGCTATGTTGAGATCTAAGGCTTGCGTGGATGTATGTGTATGGGAAATGATTACTATTATGTGTAATATGTAGGTAACAGTGTGTTGATTAGAAAGGACATGAAGGCGTGAGACCAAATGTCACGTTGAAATCCCTTTTATCCATCAAATGATTTAGCACGTCTGCATTATATGGTTCACCTGTTCTAAAGAATTTCTCTGTGTTTCTTTGTATGGACATGTGTCACCTTCCTACTGGATTAATTATTTTGAAAGTTTGGGAGGAGGCATGAAATTTTGAGTGACATCATGCTTACATCATCATGGTCCCACGGACATGTGGAAACTTCCTATTGGTCCATGTCATTACTTATAGGGCTTTGGTTTCGGCCTACGTATAGTTGATTTTGATATAGTGATCGGGAACCCCAATGGGCCCCCTTTATCCACGTGGTAGCCTTGGAATGAATTTGAAGAGTGCCCTGTTGTCATACCAAGTTGTCGCTAACTCTCCCGGGTGTCCCAGGCGGACTACTATATCATCTCCAAGTGTTGTTGAATGGGCACATAGATGTGAAATGATAGAGATTAGGAAGGTGGTTAGGTGAAACTAGAATATTTTTGTCGCAACCTAATGATAATGGTTTATCCCTCCATATTATTTTAGGGAGACACCATTCACTCTTCAACACATGGATCCCAAAACCATCATCGCACCCCATATGTTTTTTTATCTCCCATGCACTTTCACTATGAGATATCACTTGTCCATTGTAGATCGTGCTCGCTTCCAACCGTTGGATGATTGGGCACGCATCTTTTCTAGTGCTTGATTCTTAGGATTTGGTATCATGATTTAACCTTTTCTCGAGAAGAGATTAATCTTTTCAGGGGTGTAATTATCCCTTCTTTAGCTCCTAATACGCACCCAGGTGCTTAAAATTCAGCCTTGGGCCCTTAGGGCATGATTTTCTTGTTGATTTTTCTAGGGTTCTTGCAATTCGACTAGATTATTTTCTCTAGGAGCTCTATGAGCTCACCTTCAACCTCTATTTCTACCCATCTCTTCCTTACAATCTCGCCAACATGAATATTGGAATTAAGTTAAAATCCGGTACTAACAGAGTGAAAGGATTCTCCCTCCTGATTGCTCTACACAACCTGTAATTTCACAACATAGAAAATACACTCCATGCCCTCTCTTACAATCATCCAATATATTATTAGATGTTATAGTCATTCAATTGGATATGCTTACTCATTTTTCACAAACTATACTTGCTTCCTTAAAATCATTTAACTTTTTCAAACAAAGGAGAGTTTAGAGTGAGAAACGCTTTCCCCTTTTCTCCCTATCTGTCTTTGCATTCTATCATTTTCTAGGTTTGGTTGTTCCATTTCCTAACAATTCTGGTAAAGTCTAACTGAACATCTTGCCACTTAGAGATACCTTTCTTGATGTAATAGGTATACTAAAAAATCAAAGATAGCATACAATATCAATTATAACGAAGTGTATTTTTTATATCCATCGTATGCAAATCATATTTACCAAGGTTTTCCTTTACTTATGTTTCCTTACACACATGTATGTAATATGGGATTCTTATACACCAACAACTTACCAAATACTTCTTTATTTCCTTCCACATAAATTGTTTAAACTGATGTGGTAAGGATGGTTCATGTAAAGGAATTCCAAATAATAACGTTCTAAGGCATACATGATCTTTATCTACATTTTACATTTCCTTTGTCATCTTTCATAACTCTATTTTCTTGTCAAAGTCTTCTCTTATTCCATCCTCATGTGACTATTTTAGCATGCAATTCCCTTGTTGACATGTCCAGAAACTCACAAAAGTTAATTGGAATTTAGCATATTAAACATATGCATATTAGCCTTAATGAAAAGAATCTTGTTCAAATAGTGTTAGCATTGAAAGTCACACTTTGACTACTAAAGTGTAAGCTCAACACCCATCAGAATGTAAAAGATAACTTTGGTTTTGAATAGGTGGATCGGCAAGATGGATAAAGAAAGAGAGAGGGCATAAAAATGAAGATTAGTAGGCTACACCAATGGGCAATGGAGTCACAAACATCCCACTCATCTAAGGCACAAAAGCTGCTTAACAAAAAACAAGATTATATGTTGATAGGTGGAAAAAATGAAGAAGAAAAACATAAGATAGAATGTTCAGTAAATAGAGATCCTCTCAATTCAATGAATCAACAAATAATTGAATATAAACAATGACTGATGGGAAAAATACAACAGATCCTTTGCTGCTTAGGGATCCATAAATCATTGACAGCCTTTGATTCTCAAATATGCAATATATTCAAATAAGAAGAAATATAAAAGAAGAGTTACAATCTGAAATCACAGCTCTCATGAGTCTCCAATAGCATTAATTCTTACAATCCTAAAATGCCCACAGATTTACAAATGAACACACACATAAAACTGCCTATTCCTACTCTCTCTAGCTTCTCTTGGCTCATCCCCCTTCTTCAAGAGATCTCTCCTTCTTTAAATATGCAATAGCATACAAATAACCTAAGGAGGTCGAATCTCATCTCTTCCATTGGATTCTAATCCTTAGATATAGGTGGAAATAATCAAAGAGACAAAAATCCAACAAACTGTTGATTGTCAGGAATTTGTTGGAAGTCATTAATAAATTGTTTCCACCTCATGCATGAGGCCTTTGATGGAGCTAAATATTAGGTGCAGGTGTCCCTTGATATCTAACTGATCCTTGAGAATCCATTCGAACTCTCCTTGACATGTGGCAACCTCCCAACAAGGCGAATATCAAAACCGTGACCGCTACAGGAAATTAGTACGCAGCGCCACTGTACAGAGTACGCAATGCTTGCTTCTATATCCAATATCTCTCAAACCAAAACACATTTTGAAAAACTGAGAGAGTTTTTTTTCATTTGGAATTTTATGAACAAAAACCTCCTCCAGTTTTCAAAAATACATCCTCAACTGCTCATAACCCAAGTTTTAAATTAGTGACTCAAAATTGGTAGAATAACTCTGCACAATTTAGCCTCTACCAGAATATTACGCAGCGCCTGTAGGTAGCACCCGAATGTGTTTCTGCATGCAATTCGGTAGCATAAATACATGGGTGTTGTGATGCTTGAACTTGGATATTGGGAATAACTCAATATAATTTCAAAATTCCCCAAAACAAATAAAAATCCCATAACAATTGTATTCATTTGCCAAAATGAATAATGAAATGCAGATTCTGTTCTCTGTGAAATATTAGGTAGCGCCACTTAAGCAACGCTGAGGCATAAACCAATATTGTGCTAACATAGTCTCCATGGGGGATAGAGTTCTCCCTGTGAGGCTCTAATAACTCTTGTAGTTTCAGTGCCTTATCCTTTGGGCTTGTGGAGTCATGCTCTCAACCTTTAACCTCTGCAATCTTCTTTGATATGTGACCTTTAGCTGAAACTAAATGAAAATGAAAACTAAAACTGACAAAATGATGAAAACGATGCTTGTCCAGCAAGATTATTGCACACACCTACTCTAATTATTGGGAAACTGAAGCATTCAAGTTACATGAAACAACCAATGAAGCCATTTCATCATTTTTTCAACTATTTGAAGTTTTGAAATGTGCTTCCTTAAGCACTAGAGATAATTCTTACTTGAAGGCGCATCAAAGAAACATTTGGAAATACACTTTCCATTGAATAAATCAATGAGCCTAGGCCCATTTTCTGCTTGCAGACAGGCTGCAAATGGATCCTGAAAAACATCATCAATACTTGCCCCTGCAACATTGCTTTGTGTAAAAAGGAAAAGTATTGCATTAGGTCCTTCATCCATTGTTCTTAATTGTTGTATGGCTTGTTGATTCTCGGATTCATCCTCAATGCATATGGCCTTGGTCCACTCCTGGTCATGAGGTGTATTAGGAAAAAGGCTTAGTGATTCTTGTCTTTCTTTAACTTCAACCTCTCTCATCTGATCACATGGCATTTGATCTTGGTTGCTTGGTGAAACTGAGCTTGTGTCTTCAAGAGGAATAGGGGGTTGATAGGGAAGTTCATCACAATTAGAAGTGCTTGGGAAACTAAATTCTTCTATCTTATCTTCTGATTGTGAGGGATATTCATCATAGCTTGGCTTATGGTCCCAATTTCTTAGTTTTTCACCCTCTAAAATTATATTATCATCTTTTCCTTCTTTTTCAGCAACAAAAATATGACATGAGGGTTGAAACAAGCTATTGTTGCTTTGATGGGAAGGGTACTTTTCTGATATAGGGTCTTCAACAGATTGTTCAAGGAATTCATCTTCATAATCATCATACAAAGGTGAATCAATGACCATTTGACTATTAATGGCTTAGGGGATTAGTACAATAGCTGGGACAGTTGGTTGCTCAGGGAAAACATCCTCATAGTCATCAAAACTTGGCAAATCATGGCACATTGGTTCATTAACAATAGGAAGGACTAATAAGCTATGAATTTGGTCATGAAAAGATGCAACACTATTCTCATGATAAAATAAATCTGAATCTAAGATGACCTCTTGAATTAAAGAATCGAGAAAAGGAGGAGACAAGGAAATGATGGATTGTCCATATTCATCTTTCTCTTGGGGACCTAGATTTTGACATGAATGATGAATTTGTTCTTCAAATTTAGGAAAAGAATTATGAAACTCATCATCTAAGTCCTAATCTCTATAACCATCCCCTTCATCATCACTACCAGAGGAATCATTTGTTGAATCTTGAATATATGATGCATACCCCTCACAACAATTCTCAAAAATTCTTTCAGCTGGATAAATTATCTTGCAATGAGAATAAAAAACATCATGAAAGTCCTTCAAAGAGGAAATACTAGAATAAAGGAGTATTTTTATACCATTGACTCACATTGCCTTCCAGTGAATACATGAACATTTTCATCAATATATCTTCATGATGGATGTCAAGCTGTTGCATTAAAGCATGAAATTCATGAACATGCTCAAAAGGGTTGTCACCATCACCTTCATAAAATATGGGCAGAAGATCTTTCCATTCATCAATTTGAGGCACAAGATGTGGATAACCATCTATGGCTGAGAAATTGAGTGGGGCAAACCTTCTGGCTAGGATAGCCTTCATAGCCATTTGATTTTTCTCATCCCTAGTGGAGCCACCAACATATTCTGAACAATGGAGTCGCCATGGTGAATGTGCAGTCTTGAAGGTGTCCAACTTCAGTCACCATCTAAAGCTGGAGCTATGCAATGTTGTTCTTCTCAGGGATATTTTCAATCTACTCAAATCCGTCCCCGACAACGACGCCAAAAATGTTAGCACTGGAAGTCACACTTTGACTGCTAAAGTGTAAGCTCAACACCCATCAAAATGTAAAATATAACTTTGGCTTTGAATAGGTGGATCAACAAGATGGATAAATAAAGAGAGAGGGCAGCAAAATGCAGATCAGTAGGCTGCACCAATGGGCAATGGAGTCACAAACATCCCACTCATCTAAGGCAAAAAAGATGCTTAACAAAAAAAAAGATTATATGTTGATAGGTGGAAAAAATGAAGAAGGAAAACATAAGATAAAATGTTCAGTAAATAGAGATCCTCTCAATTCAATGAATCAACAAATACTTGAATATAAACAATGACTGATGGGAAAAATACAACAGATCCTCTGCTGCTTAGGGATCCATAAATCATTGACAGCCTTTGATCCTCAAATCTGAAATATATTCAAATAAGAATAAATATAAAAGAAGAGTTACAATCTGAAATCACATCTCTCATGAGTCTCCAATAGCAGTAATGCTTACAATCCTAAAATGCCCACAAGCTTACAAATGAACACACACAGAAAACTGCCTATTCCTACTCTCTCTAGCCTCTCTTGGCTCATCCCCCTTATTCAAGAGATATCTCCTTCTTTAAATAGACAATAGCATCCAAATAACCTAAGGAGGTCGAATCCCATCTCCGCCATTGGATTCTAAGCCTTGGAGATAGGTGGCAACAGTCAAAGAGACAAAAATCCAACAAATTGTTGATTTTCAAGAATTTGTTGGAAGCCATTAATAAATTGTTTCCACCTCATGAATGAGGCATTTGATGGAGCTAAATCTTAGGTGTAGGTGTCCCTTGATATCTAACTGATCCTTGAGAATCCATTCGAACTCTCCTTGACATGTGGCAACCTCCCAACAAGCCAAATATCAAAACCGTGACTGCTACATGAAATTAGTACGCAGCGCCACTGTGCAGAGTATGAAGTGCCTACTTCTATATCCAATATATATCAAACCAAAACACATTTTGAAAAATTGAGAGAGGTTTTTTTCATTTGGAATGTTATGAACAAAAACCTCCTCCAGTTTTCAAAAATACATCCTCAACTGCTCATAACCCAAGTTTTAAATTAGTGACTCAAAACTGGCAGAATAACTCTGCACAATTTAGCCTCTTCCAGAATATTACGCAGCGCCTGTAGGTAACGCCCGACTGTGTTTCTGCATGCAATTCGGTAGTATAAATATGTGGGTTCTCTGACGCTTGAACTTGGGTATTGGGAATAACTCAATATAATTTCAATTTTCCCCAAAACAAATAAAAATCCCATAACAATTGTATTCATTTGCCAAAATGAATAATGAAATGCAGATTTTTTTCTCTGTGAAATATTAGGTAGCGCCTGTAGCTAGCACCACTTATGCAACGCTGAGGCATAAACCAATCTTGTGCTAACAAATAGATTCTAATGAATTAAAATCAATCAAATTCAAATTCATCTTCTTTGTAGCAAGTGGACTCAAGTCTAATCAATCATAACACTTAGCTCTTATTTTTCCAACACTTCCTCTACTCCTTTTCACGAGCTCTATCCCATTTTTTGCATTTAGAGTCATTTCCCATGTAGTTGTTCTACTCATTAGAGTCACAAAACACATTAGTTTCATATAAATACCTTCTAAATACCACAACTACCACATTACCAGAACAATTTCAATATGATAATCCTAATGGCATATTATCATTCCATGTCATAATGTTATTCCAATTGTCAGTATTCTAATACCTTCCAATAAAAACAAATCATTAATCCAAGTAATTTATGTGCAATGATTGTACATTATCAAGACAAGTCAATTAACATCTTAGTCTCCTATATCAAATGGAGGACCAATCTAATATCTATAATCTTAAGTTACTCTTTCACATCCAAATACTGCACTAGCATGTTCATATTATATTTTGAATGTGCTCGCATCAATTCTTACAACTCCAATATAAACTTAAAATCAGTTTTCCTTATGAAATCTTATCAACATTCCTATGGAATGTTTCAAATGCATACTCACAAGTATGTTTTCCTCTTTCATGTGGTAATTCAATGACAAAATAAATCATATGGTATATCAATCCATACTTAGCATTCTTGATCACTCATTGCATGAGCATCCCACTCAGATTACTATTCCAAATACTACAAAACCATATCCTCAATATATGGTCATGTAGGTAACAATAGTATTACCCTAGAACTTAGAAAGTACTATTTATTGCTCCATATTCAACTTGTTCATGCATGCATTCACATCAGGAGCCATGCACTTAGGACAATATATATATACCTTCTTTTCTTCATGAATAACCATTTTACTCAAAGAAGTTATAAGCATAAGAAATATCCCCTTTCTCATGCACATAATATCCTTAAGGTTGTTATTGCTAATCCCTATTAATAATGCAATATACAACCCAAAAATGACCCTTTTGTCATCCACTAAACTCCCTCATAGCAGCCATAAGACGTTTTCCTTGTAGTATTCATTTATAACATCATGGGTGAAAGTATCTTTACCTTCCATGCTAAACATCCTAAGGGAAATGGATGACACCTCCAGGAACATGATTTAAATATGTATCTAAATAAAAATGACAAGTCATCTTCCTTAATAAGCTCATTATCCTTCTAGGTGTCCAATGTCCAATGTAACCAACATCAACCACCCAACTCAACAATCCACAACGCACCACATTTAATCATATTAGAGTCTCTAAAAGGTGAACCTCATAAGTAATTTCCTTCGTATAATCTCATAACACCAAGGGGAGGTTTATCATGATCATAAAATCCAATCATAGACACATTATTTACCTTACTATTAGAATTTCTCTTTTCTGAGTGCAATTCCAAAGAATTGCGGATATAGTCATGGTATTTTACCCACATCTAGATAGTCAATTCCTCGGATTTCATCCACCCTAAATTAGATGGACTAGACATAACACATTTAAACTTACAAGTCAATTCCTTAAGAACAAAAAAATGATCATAGAAGCTCTAGCCTTGCATAAGCATCATTTATAAATGTAGAGAATTTCACCAACCCATACTCTTATGCAATATTTTCAATCATCGAGACAACAATTACATCCATCTTCTTGAACTCATGCAGTCTTGAATGTTACAATCAAGGGTCTGATTCTTGACCATGTAGGTTTATTGTTTGAACCTTCATTCTAAAACTTCTTTCCTCTTTGGTCTATCTCTTGCCCGCTTAGGTTCAGTTTTTGAACCACAACTCTGATCCCATGTGTAACATACCCAACCCCTTGAGTATCATTAATGAGGTGGGGTAGTGAAATGTTTCCTCTTAAACACAACTCTCATGCCATATATGATCTTAGGAAGGAATTATACTCATTTATATCTTTCCAACAACTGTTGGATTCTTGAGAGGGGGGATGAATCAGTAATAGAGCAATTTAATCCTTTTTAACCATATAATCCAAGCATTATCATCCAATAACTGCAGAGTAAATAAGAAATTAACAAATGAGCAATCATACACATACACATAACATCAGTGTTTTACGTGGAAACCCAAATCGGGAGAAAACCACGGAATTATTTTTCTTATATGTCTTGAAGAATTACATTCATTGGAAGCACCAAATTCCTTTGTTTTCCAGCTACAACTAGAAGGAGGCTCCAACCCCCTAGTTTCTCAGGCTACAACCTGAAGGAAGCTCCAACTCCCCAATTCTCTAGCTACAACCAGAAGGAGGCTACAAACCCCTATGTTCTCCGGCTACAACCAGAAGGTGGCTACAACCATCTGTCCTTGCCCCGTCCAACCACCTTGAAGTATAAGTAGAATGATGGAACCACTGTCACACTATCACAGTGAGATATATCGTTGTAGACCTGTACCAATAAATCTGAACCATGCATCAACCTGTAATCAACCTGTACCATAAACAAGTGCATCCAACCATGTACCAAGTATGTACCAATCATGTGTGCCAACTACTCATAAATATGTACCAACATCATCAACTATACACCTCATGTATGTGCCAACTCATCAACTACTTGTCTCAACCATGTACTCAACATGTGCCTCAACCAAAAGCCCTCATCAATTTCATCATCCAAATCTGATTTGTAGCTCTGTAATAGACCTGGTGTATATTATCACATTCCTTCAAACCTTCCTTAACTTTAACAACAAGAGACTAGCATTTCCATCAAACTTTTCTTTAGTCTCACATGCCTAGTTTTGGATTAGTCAACAACCCTAACTTGAAGTAATCATAAATGTGTACCTGTAATGTATAAAGATATGAAACTGATACAATGTTATTCAGTGTGTTTTATAAAATTCGTCCAAGTGTCACTACTTGGAACCTCTCAAAAAAGGAGTTACAGTAAAAATGGCATACCTTGTTTCACTGAATTTGGTTTCACTGAATTTGGATCTGTTATGAAGAAGTTATGAAGTTATTACCCGAAACACATGTTTTTGACTAGTTTCAGGACTAGCCACAAATCGTATTTTCCACAAAGTGTACATCCAAAAATACAACGACCCACAAGCTGAATTTTTTACCGCGGATACTTGGATATGTTTTATCAATGGAATATAAATTTCATTGTTTGAATCATTATAGGAAAAAATTTATAGCGAAAATGGTGAGATGACCTGTAAATAACATACCTTAGAAAGCACCATCAAAAGAATTTATCCTTCCTTGCATTTCAGCCTTCTTTTCTTCACCATCCCTCAGAATTCTGGCTTAGATATCCTTGGTTACCTCAAACACCTATATATATTCAATATGCTCAAGTGTATCTAAAATGAGAGAGCCTTGCCTCTTATTTATACTCTCCAAGTAGCTTCCTTAAAAACATCTTCTAGGTCACTTGGCCCCAATTTCCTTATTTTAGGGTTAACCCACTTCTAATTTATCCATTAAATTTATTATTGAAACAATTTATTTTGTATTCACTTTGAATTATAATACACTCATTAATTCACTTTATTATTTACCTTTTAAAATCTCTTAAACCACTTTGACTACTTTGATCTTTTGGGGCTTCTAGATGACATATGAGGGTCCTCCAACTTCGTAAGGCCATAAATCTCAAACCCTGAGGAGTTATGTGACGTTCCACATACCACCAGAAATGGAATGACATGTACTATCCATATAGAATAGTATTATCTGAAAATATATCTTAACTCATACCGTTACCCATCAAACAAACTTGGGTCCATTACCCAAACCTGGGGTCTCCAACTTCTCATGGCCATAACTCTCTAACCATGAGGCGTTATGTGACATTACACATACCACCGAAAATGGCATGACAAGCACTATCCATATAGGATAGTTTCCCTGACAAATTCACTGTCCTTCATCTCATTATTCCACAATTAAGCATGGGTTCTCTTACTTCACAAAGCGTCTTCCCGTGAGGGCTTTCACCATAAGGGGACCACTTTGGAGTTCATCCATATTTACTTCTTATGAACCATGACATAAAAATAACGAGTCATATTTACATCAAACAATCTTGGGTCCATTACCCAAACCTTTGTGCTACAGGGATTTCTTCAAGGGTTGACATCAATGACAACCAACCTTAATCAACAATAAGCTCCTTATCCTTCTAGGTGTCCAATTTAACCAACATCAACCACCCAACTCAACAATCCACAATGCACCACATTTAATCATATTAGAATCTCTAAAAGGTGAACCTCATAAGTAATTTCCTTCGCATAATCTCATAACACCAAGGGGAGGTTTATCATGATCATAGCATCCAATCATAGACACATTATTTACCTTACTATTATAATTTCTCTTTTTTGAGTGAAATTCCAAAGAATTGCGGATATAATCATGGTCTTTTACCCACATCCAGATAGTCAATTCCTTGGATTTCATCCACCCTAAATCAGATGGACTAGAAATAACACATTTAAACTTACAAGTCAATTCCTTAAGCACAAAAAAATGATCATACAAGCTCTATCCTTGCATAAGAATCATTTATAAATGTAGAGAATTTCACCAACCCATACTCTTATGCAATATTTTCAATCATCGAGACAACAATTCCATCCATCTTCTTGAACTCATGGAGTCTTGAATGTTGCAATCAAGGGTCTGATTCCTGACCATGTAGGTTTAATGTTTGAACCTTCATTCTAAAACTTCTTGCCTCTTTGGTCTATCTCTGGCCTGCTTAGGTTCAGTGTTTGAACCACAACTCCGATCCCATGTGTAACATACCCAACCCCTTAAGTATCATTAATGAGGTGGGGTAGTGAAATGTTTCCTCTTAAACACAACTCTCATGCCATATATGATCTTAGGAAGGAATTCTACTCATTTATAGCTTTACAATAACTATACCATTGCTCAATTCTGAGATCAAAGCACAATTTTATTGCATTCTAAAGTTTCTTAAATCTTTCTCTCACCATGCCATCATCTGTATGGAGTACCAGATGTTCTAGTTGATGTGGAATTGCATGGAGACACCTTAGAAATTGTACGGATATCACATCCTTCAAAAAGTTCCTCCATGTGCCATATCTTTCCTTTTGGAACCTTCTCATCATGCTTGGAGATTTAAACCTATGACATGTCACATGATGAACATTTTCATCATGCAACACATTCCCTGCTCCTTTATTGCACCTAAACATTTTTGTGTATATGACATTTCAAATCTCACTTAACTTTATTTTCATGTCCCAAATATTTTAGCCATGTGATATGCCACATTTCAAAATTCTTTCTCCATGCAACAAGTGTAACACACTCAATTTTAATCCCTGAGAATTATAATGTAATTCTATAAATGTGAATTAGGTTGGTGAGTTGATGTGTTGGGGAAAAGAGCATGTATTGGTTTAATATGGTCGGGGGTCGAAGGGTATATTATGTGCATTGAAATAATTAAAAAAATTAAAAATTGTTGTCTTCAATATGAAAGGGATGAAGAACGATGGGGGGGATATGATTTCACGAGAGAGAGGGGGTCCAAGGGGGAATTATTCATGGGTATTAATCCAACCCACATTCCTGAAATTACTATCATTGTGTATAACCTTCTAATTTGTTGTTGAGTGTTTCCAAATCGAATCATTAAATGCATGCAAGAGGGTGGGTGTGACAAGTCACATCCCATAGTTATTGGGGAGAATGGGTTGAAGTACAATCATCTTTGGGAAGAGTGTGAAAGAAAGGGAGAAGAAGGAAAATTTGTGTGCAGAATAGGGACAAGTTTTACATGCAGTGTTTGGATAGAAGGAGAGGAGATAAGTGCTAGAAGGAGCACCATCAATGTTGTTCTTGAAGGAAACCAATTTTTTACTATGTTTTATGCAAAGAAAGAGGTTTGTGTGCCTGAAAATCGGGTTGTAGGCTTGTAAATAATTTTTTTGTTGAGGAAATGGTTCAAGAGCCTTGTGAAGGTTGTTGTGAGCACTCCTGGAGTAGTTGGGAGGTTTCCTATCCAACTAGGTTCACTCAATCCTTGGAGGGAAGAGGAAAGGCCTGAGGGACTGGGTGCAGTGAAGGGGTATCCCATTCCTTTGGTTGTTTAGGTTGTGGGGAATAGAGTGAAACCTAGGTTTGGGATTGTTGTTTGTGGAGAGTGGACATCAAGAAGGGTTGAGTCTCCTTGTGGACTCATAACCTCGGCTCAGGGTGGCCTTTTGTTGAGAGGAAATGAAAAACAACGCCTATGGCTAGGAGGTTCATCCTTCGTATTCCTCCAGTTGGTTATTATGCTTATAGATAAGTTCTATGTTTTGTTATTAGTTTTATTATGTTGTGAAAATTGTTTATATGAATGTTGTGTGTGATCTGTAGCTAGTGAGATACGGGAAGATATTTAGTATAAAGATCTTAATTTTTAATGTGTTTTCCACATGTAATGTTCCTCAACTGGGGACTAGGTATGTTACAACAAGGCTACCACTTAGTTATTGTGTCAAGGAAAAACTTTTCTTATTCACCATTTCATGCCTCAAAAGAATTTCTTGCAATTCATTTCCTTATCTCTTCTCTTTGTCTTTCTTAATCTTCCCTTCATCACATCGAGTAAATTTTTTTCTTCGTTCGATGTATCACATGAAGTTTTTCTTCATGTGACACATCGCATCATTGGAAGTATTTTCCTTATTTGACAAGGAAAAACTTTCCAATACGTTTTCTGAGGACAAACTTCCTTTTTGCATATTTCCTTCACCTAGATTGCATGAATATTATCTTTGTGCAATACATGTTGTATCGCATGAAGTTTATATTCGTTCAATACACACCATATCACATGAAGTTACACTTCATTCAATACAAAACCATGTTTCTAATTTTTTCGTTAGAAACTTTTTCTTAAATCTGATCTCTTATTACAAATTTACATTAAATTACGATATTCAAGATGGCCCTCCCACTTAAGAAATTCTAGGATTATAAACTTAGATATTCCAAGCCTTTGAGTACTCAACCCTTAATGGGTTTTTTTAACCCTTTCCATCCAATCACTTCCAGGTTTGCACAAAACTTGAAGCCCCCCCCCCCTTCTAACATAGCATCCTACACTCTTCATAGGAATAAGGTATAATTCAATAAATATAGCTAACTAGGTGAATTTGTGACTCACATGACTCATATAAATCTAATGTTCATAGTGGTATAATAAGGTTATTATGGCAATGATTTCATTCCATGCCTCAAACGTTCTTAAATATGCATATTTGGCATCCTATAATTCGATGCCATAGTCCAATTGAATAACAAGAAAACGTCTTGGAAACAATCCCATAATTACATAATACTACATAAACAAAGATTCATAAGGGTAAACTTATAATTTACATACAATTTATCTTAAAAAGTAGACAGACTATGCCTTTTTCAACATGAATTCCCTCTCCACATTCTAAATTCAGTCTACATCATGTCATTGCTTATACAAAGGATGCAAAGGGCATATTCACATACTTATTGCACTAGAAGAACTTTTCTTGGAAATTAGGAACTAAAAAAATTATTAATGATAGATTACCACATGTTAGATGATAGATGATGGACTAATAAAAAACATACATATCCATAATTACTACATAGTCACACTTTTTTTTACCTTATTACTTCCCTTGAGGGTTGTAGAATTCACCCTACATATCATAACCAACACAAATTACATTATCTAAATGTTGTAACATGACTTCTTAGGAATATAAATATTTCCTCTATGATATACTTTCCAATGCAAATACAATTTCACATATACATTTATAAATAGTACGCAAGGGTACTGCACCATTGTAGTGAAGATGGTAATACTTCAAGGTTGTAGACATAACTTCAAATACACAAAAAGATAAAAAAAATCCATAACTTCTTAACCATTCCATGTTAATGACACATCTCATACATTGCAAGCATAAATTCATAATTCCAATCTTGTTTGTATATAAGATTTTAGTGCATATTAGAATAACTTATATGAATTTGAGATACCCGACAAACTAAATGAGGGTGAGTGATTTTCCACCCAACCGTATGTTGGAAATAGTGTTGTCATTGATGTCAAAGACATGGGGAGACTATGAATGTCTTTTAGCATTGATGAGTTATTGTGTACACTAATTGATAAGTAGCAGGAGTCATGAATGAAGGCGAGATGACTGTGTAACCAAATGAATTCAGATTACATAAGTATTAGGAGGCGTTGTGCGATTCAAATTTATTGTGTGATTGGAAGCTAGAAAAAATGACCATGCAAATAGAGAGACGAGATCGAGGAGGTGATTTTTTTTGTGGTTGTATGGTTGCTTATCAATTAGCGATCACATTTTGTTGAAGTTCGAGGGTGCAAAGGAATTTATTAGCATTTATTGAAGGTGAGGGAGATAGCAATTTTGGACAACATCAGGCATGATTATAATAAATCAATATTCTATATGTAATTCCCTCCCCACCCCCCCATATGCATGATGTTTAATAAAGGGAAGGGGGCTCTAAATGATATACCATGGTTTTTGGTAGAGCCACATGGCAGGGGCTTGTCAATTTCGACCCCCACTTGTATGGTTTTAAAAACCACTA
>ML776588.1:1001468-1029038 GCA_009831015.1 Picea engelmannii | reverse complement strand
AAAAAAAAAAAAAAAAATCGTGGAAAAATGACAAAGTGACAACGAAGCATGATGATGTCAGGTGGTGGACTCGATGGGCCAATTGCCCAGTGGCTTGGTATATAAAAGTGAAGTTGAAAGTGCAATGTTAAATTTTCTAGGGGCCCATTAGGTCGGTGGGTGATGCCACATTAGCACCACAACAACAACCACGTTGATGCCACATCAGAGACACAAAGCATCCATGTTAGTGCCAAATGTCAAGGCATCTACTTGTGTCGAGTTAGCATGGTGTCCAAATAGGATCAGAGTATGTGATGATGTCATAGTCACGTCGATGCCATGCCATCAAGTACATGTGAAAGGGGTCCACACAAATACTAAGTCATCTTCCATGTCATATCAAATATGAGAATATTGAAGGAGCATTATTGTGTTGAAGTTCTGAGGGTCGAGTGGCTCAGTTGACCCAGTGGTTGGATCACCTAGTGACCTAGTGATTGGAACACAGAGCATAGACAAAGTTCCATATTAGGTTAGAGAAATAGTTGGAAGTTGTAGTGATAAGGCCCGAGGACTTGGTAGTCTACTGGTCCTGGTGGCTCAGTAGTCTACTGGTCCTGGTGGCTCGGTAGTCTACTGGTCATGGTAGCCCGGTGGTACGGATAGTATACCATCATATCAAATAGCGAACCATGTTAAAAGATTGAAGATATGTGTTTGAAAGTCTCTAGGCCTAGTGGGCGGGTGACCCAGTGATCTTAATGCTCCATGGTCCGATATACCGAATTATAGTGCTAGTGTGGAGTTAAAGGCGTAAGTTTAAATCCCCGATGGCCCAGAGGACTGATGATTTGGTAGGCTTTGTGGCCTCGATATCAGCGGAACCAAATCAACAATCTACATTTGATTTGAGATTGATCGAATGGTTTCTGAGGGTTGAGGTTGTGTTGTGTGTATTGGTGGCCAGTGAGAAGATCAATGGTTGTGATTTAATTCAAGGAACGATCCAACTATTGATGAGTGTTGAGATTTGTGCCATGTGTTTCAAGAGCTCAATGGCCCAGTTAACCCGACGAATTATGAATTGGTCTCGTGAAATAAGGAGGAAATTAAGATTGGTTTCAAAGGATGTTTTACAACTCGATTTAAAGGAGATTCAAGGGATCTGGAGACAACCCCATGAGCATGATTTTTTTCATCAGGAAAAATAATTATATGTATGGATTGAATTGTATAAATAATGATGCCTTGATAATTATGAGGGTGAAGGGGAAGAATGCATATGAAGTGTGAGTTGTGTACGTGGAATATGAGGCTATGAGGTTCGAGGATGCGAGAGAATGAAAGAGAAGGAAATGTAATCGTCTAAGGGTTGCAGGGAGGTGCGAGGTCAAATAAGGAAGATATGGAGTCTCACTAATTGTGAATAGGTGCAGATTTTTTATGGTAATTGAAAAAACCACAAAGTAGTTATTGAAACAACAGATGTATGCAGGTGGAAGCCTGGAGTGAAGTGTTGTTAATGCACAAATGACAATTTAAGAAGAAATTAATCCAGACAGACAAGTTGAGGAGATTGATGTCTCCAATTGGTTGGTGCCTACATCTTGATGAGTTCGTGCTTAGATTAGGGGTTCGGTCTCTCCAGTAGGTTGGTGCCTGCAAATATTGTAGTTGTAGGTTCGTGCCTACATGTGTTGTTGAGTTGGTGCTCAGTTAAAGGGATTGGTGTCTCTTTCAGTTTGGTGCCTGTAAAACATTGTAACAGATTAGTGTTTGTAGCATATTGTTTCTTGTGAAAATATTTGAATAAATGTTTCGTGGTTTTCTTCCAATTGGGTTTCCACATTAAATATTTGTGTATTGTGTATTGTATGTTCGTATATATTTCTCATTAACTACTTATGGTTGGTAAATTAACAAATTGATAAATATTGTAAGAAAAGAAAAAACAGTCTTCTACTAATTCATCATGCTCTCAGTATAAGTAAGTGTGCCAACACTGTAGGCACAAATGCACTCTATCTTTCTACCTTTAGCCACCCCCTAGCCAGACCATGATACCACAAGGGTGAATTTAGACAACTCTCATCCATTATGGGAAAATGACAAACTCTTCAAGGGATAAATTCATAGGAAAGGATTCTTTAAGAATGAAATGACTTAGAGCCTGAGTTCTTCTCTCCGCAACTATGTTTTTCCCTAGCCACCACCCTCAACATTGTTTGTATCTTTTTTCATGTCGAATATATGCTCTGGATATATTTTTTGATGTGATCAATATTGATTCGTTGATCATGTGTGTTTTTTGTCAATCTGCTCTCTAGTTTTCCACTACGGGGGAGTCTTCTCGCCACATTCTCAAACTTGTGTTGGCTATTTCCTCTTCTCCATGGGTACGCCTTCATTATTAGATAAGGAATATTTGTTTCTTTGTTCAAAGGCTAAAAAACTACTAGTATGAAATTCTCTAAGAAATGAAGATTTTCCTAAAGGGCATAATCCATCCTTGATTTGGACTTGGGGTCCTCTATGGAAAGAATGAATGATATTATTCTGATGGAGAAAGGATTATTATATAATTTTAAATCCCTTGGATCAATCCTATAAATATCCTACAATGGATCTCCAAGAATTGGGTTGAACAAAATCCTGTTGTTTTGTTTTATTGCGGAAAAGGTTTTATGTATTTATATTTGAAAATAGAGAAGATCAGGACCTGATCTTCAGATCCAGTCCCTACTTTATTATCTCTATGGGAATGTTTCTTTCCCACTTGACTCTTGAATTTAACCCAAATATGGAAATTTCTTCTGCTCTTGTATGGATCAGAATGCCACACCTCCCCCTTATTTTCTAGAGAAAAGACAATTTCAAAGCCATTAGAGATAATATGGGCCATTATTTAACTCATGTTGATATTAAGGGTAATATTGTCAAATGTTTCAGAACATGTGTGGAAATATAATTTGAAAAAGGAATAACATAGGTGATTTATCTCAATATGGAGGGTTCGAGTAATCTTCAAGCCCTTGATTATGAACAAGTTCCTTTCAATTGTAACGCTTTCCGTGAGTATGGGAAATTTTCCAAATGTTGTCCTAAAAATCAAGAAGCTCAACCATATTCTAAGCTGACTCCATTTCCTCAGAATAATAATGAGCAAGGTTCATTCCAATAGGTTTCAAGGAAACATAAGAAACAACATCCTAGGGGGACTCGGCCTATAAAAATGCCTTAGGAACACCCATCTAATACCTCCTACAACATATTTGTATCTATAGAAAATCAAGAGAAAGAAAAAGAGGGACCCATCGAGAAAGAATCTCATAGGAACAACTCAAAGTGCAAATCTAGGCCTCCAACAAAAGAACAAAATAAAACATAAAATACAGCTTCAAATATTAGACATGAGTCCTCTCTTTGGGTTTGTGCAACTTCACCTGAGAAGGAAACAAAACTAGAAACTATGGTATCGACCCCATCTAATAAGGAAGGAAATTCATTTTAGGTTTCGACAGCTCCCCATGGAAAGGATCCATCTTTACATGGGGATGAGCTCAAAGAAGAAAGGGAGGGAGAATATGCCTCTAAATATCCTTCCTTGGAAAAAGTTCTAAAGAAGAATTTGTGTCATTTTCCTCCTTTAACGAGAGGAAGGAAATCAAATAAAGAACATAGAGATAAAGAAGTGGAATCACAAATTTTAGGGGGTACTCAGTGAACCTTGCATGCCCTAGTATATAGTGAGGGGTGAGTACTACACAACAATTAAATATTTTTTGTTTTTGTATTATCTTATGTAAACAATTTCTAAGAATTTATTCTTGTAAATAGGAAGCAATAAGTTTAATTTTTGGAAAGTGTAGGGTTGGGTTTTTAAAATCCAACTTAGAATTTGTGTTGTGTTCTTATCAATGGAAAACTGATGAATATGAATATTATACAATGTTTCTAGCTTCGGCGTGGATATTTTTTATTTAATACAAATTTTATTTCGGTTAAAAAAAAAATTGCGGGATACTCCTTGTTGGCTATTAGGAATTCCGTGAAATCAAGGCACACCTCCCAGTAGCTTAGCACAACACAATAATGAGTTCTCTTTAATTGCTTCATAATACCTCATGGAAACTCCTCGATTCAATTATTCTCATGCACCCATGATGGCTTAATCTCTCAGTCCCGCTCACCAACTTTCACAAGAATCTTTCCATGTAATTAGAGTCTAAGCCAAAGAATTATTGTATGAAGCCCACTAACACCTTGGCTCAAATAATAACCTATTTCTTAGTTTTCTCTCAACAAGATAGGTCCACTCTTGAACCATTCGTGTGCATCTATGCTCATGCACATGATATTATCTATTAATGCTCTACTCATGCACCCACACACGCGGGTTTGCTCTCATGAAAATCAAAAACCATCTCTCATGCAATTCTATCCCCTTTCAATGGTGGGAACATTTTCCAAGGAAGTGGGAGAAACTTATAGAGGGTGTTTTGAGCATTCATATTTCACCTATCCCATCCTCAAGTACTCATCCCATTCCTCTCATAACTGTGGAAGGTGGTCCTTCCACTAATTGCATTCAATGATTTTCTTGTCAAGTCAATGAGGGAAATGCAAGATAATTAAAAATAATTTTGGCATCACAAAATATTGTGGTAAGGGTGGATAGGAATCATTAGACATGTTTAAACCCTTCTTCCCCCCCTCACTATTCCCCACTCGTGGTATCATGGTCCCTATAGGTGCTCATGTCTCAGTCAGTTGTTGGAATTTTTAGCTTAAGGATCAAATATTTACAAGATTTACATGTCCATATGATCACGACATCGTAATGAATTATCCATGCCGATATTAAATAATACTTAGCTTAATTAATTACAGATTTAATTAGGGGATCAAGATGGGTATGTTACAAAAATTAGATATGTTGGACACCTTTGATGTCTATAAAAATGCATGGTACCAAGCTTATGGAATAAAAATAAGAACTTTCTACCACTATAAGGATGGCTTTAGAAATGGTGACTTGAAGGCGGTGAATAGTAATAATTGATTACAAAATTCCACATCAAATAATATTGCAATATTGGCTAGTATTAGAAATATTGTGGATGAAAATTTAGATAAAGATCCATAACTAATGTGTTCAATACATCAATATGGAACAAGGTGTCTATCATATTATTTCCTTCAAACATGACCCAAGTTTCCCTACTCAAAATTGTTAACAAGGACATTGTTAGATTGGGTCTCCCTCAAGTGTCACATTCCCATTTTAGCGCAGTAATGAGAAATCAATTCCATATGTTGCAATCACAAAGAACATCTTATTTTCAAAGTGTAATGAATATATCACAATCACCAATAATCTTAGGGACACCATTGATCCAATTGAAGTAGAATGGTTATGGGAAATTCAAGCATCCCACAATAATTATATTACAAGTTATCATAGTGTGTATAGTGCCCACAAATTGAATACAACGGAGAATCCTAACATGCACTTGATCATTGCGCATGACAATATGGGAAAGACAATTACTTATATACTAAGGATGGGTTAGAAGGAAATGACTATTAATAGTTTCATGGATACCCCAATTTATTTTGCTGGCATGCTTACACATGAACACAAGACTAGGGGTTTTGATCACTTTAGCGTTTCCTTTCTAAATATGGGTTCAAACTTCACTATAAGTTTATTAATTAAATTCCTCGAGGAGATTGAAGAACCAATGGTGTATCAATATAGATATGTTTTGTATAATAGGGGGACATCAAACCACCCATTTCATGATGCTATATTACAAATTGAATCTTATGAAAAATGTTTGGTCTATAAGTAAGATGGATATGTAAAATCCCGAGGTAAGTGATGATACTACATGCAAGTCATAAAGAAAATTACCACTAGTTTTGGTGTTGCAAGTGGATAATTGTGTGAGCTATAAAAAAGTAATATGTTTTTGCATTTGCATCCCTTCTAATATTGAGGGTTTTTGACATTGTTGAAGTTGGTTTCCTCTTTATGGGACACACACATGAAGGCATAAATGGAACTTATGGGAGGTTATGAACTCAAATAAACAATAAAGAGATATCTTCACTACCTATGATTATGGATAGTTATAGGACATGTGAGGACCAAAGTTATTTCATCCCAAATATAATTTATGAATCCCTTGACTTCAAGATATTTGTGGATCCATGCTTGTTGGATGGTAGCTATAGGATAATTGGTACCAAAGGATGCCAACACTTAAAATTCCATATTGATGATAACACACCAATTATTCAATACAAATCCTCAGTTTGGGATGAAAAATGATCATCTATTATGAATGTGTGTGGCATTTATTACTTGATGGCCATATGGACTTATCTAGAGGGAAAAATTAACTAATAAACTTATAGGAAAAGAGACCAACTAATATGGAAGAAACAAAGAAAGGAATAGAAACATATACTTTATTTTGGAGGAGAAGTATTGAGGAGGGAGGGGAACAATAGTGGAATCCAAAAACAACTTACCGAGAAAATTTCTAAAGGGATTTGGACATGTAATTTGTGAACATTAAGTAATCAAGAAATGAATCATGGCCATCCATGGTGTGGGACATAGTCACCAACATTGATATACAAACCAAACATGATTTCATGGAATCAAGCTTGAGGGAAATATCCACACTATTGGGGAATTCTATGTTGGACCTCTGTGTAACAAGCCTAGAGATGCATTCACTCCAAGGGATGATGTTGTATAGGGATAAATGATCATAGTATAACACCAAATCCAAATTATGAATTTTGGTTTGGTAGGGAAAATGGAAACATAAGAAGCAACAAGGTTCATTCCAACAAGTTTCAAGGAAACATAAGAAACAACAACCTAGGGGGGCTCAACCTATCAATGGGCCTCATGAACGTCCATTTAATCCCTCCTTAAATAGATTTGAATCTCGGGAAACTCAAGATGAAGAAAAAGAAACTGAAGAGAAAGAAAAAGAGGGACCAATCGAGAAAGAATCTTAGAGGAACAACTCAAAGTGAAAATATGGGCCACCAACAAAAGAACAAAAGAAAACAGAAAATACACCTTCAAATACTGGAGATGAGTCCTCTTTTGGGGTTTGTACAACTTCACATGAGAAGGAAACATAACTAGAAACTGTGGTATATTCCCCATCCAATAAATAAGGAACTTTATTTCAAGTTTTGGCAGCTCCCCATGGAAAGGATCCATCTTCAAACAGGAAGGAGCTCAAAGAAGAAAGGGAGGGAAAAGAGGCCTCTAAATATCCTTCCTTTTAAGAAGTTCTAAGTAATAATTTGTGTCCTTTTGTTCCTTTAACAAGAGGAAGGAAATCAAATAAAGAACGTAGAGAGAAAGAAGTAGAATCAAGAATTTTAGGGGGTACTCAACAAAACCTAGATGCCCTAGTATATGATGAGGGGTGAGTATTGTAAAACAATTAAATATGTTTTGTTTTTGTATTATGTAATATCCATAGGTTAGGATATTAGATATTCTTGTCTAATTATGGTATCTTGGTGTGTACTTTCATCAAACAGATTGCATTATATGTGTATTTTTACTATAATATGATTGATAACTTTATTCAAAAAATTTGCATACATCTTGCTAATGGATTTTCATAGAACATATTACATTCAACCCAAATACAAAAGAAATATAATAAGAAATATGTGGTATTTTTATTATGAATGGAGATTTGAACACAATAATAACAAGTCTCATCCTAGATGCTACTCCTCAAACCTCTATTGTAGCAATCCAACCGCTTGTACCTAAGTAGCTCTACAATTTTAGATTGCAGAGGTCCTCGAGGGATGAGGTTGGACAACAAGAAGGGCCTCATGGGACCTCCTATAATAAACCCATGGGGATGTTCCCTGTCACGGTTTCCCTAAAACCCTCCTAGTACCTTAAAACTATGAGTACGGCCTCCTCCAAAAAGTTATGCAAATATCATGCACAAGCTTATATACCTCCAAATTGAAAGAACCCAAAATTGAAGCTCCAATGAAGACCCTGTATGGATCCTCCTCCTTGTCTATCTAGGGTGGATATTGCACCATTGAAACCAAACCAAAAGTGGAAGGTTTTTTTCCCAAACCCTAACGAAAACATTGGCTCACAAGAGCACTCCAAAGAGAGTAATCCAAATACATGATGCAAAGTAAAGTGCCACCCCTCCTTTTAGGATTCTTCCCTGTCTTCTAGAACTTTCCCCTTTTTGACTAAATCAAATACGACTTCTAGAAATTTCCCCCTTTTGACTAAATCAAATATGATCCTTATCCCCCTTTTACTTTCACTTTAATATTAAAAGTCACTTTTAATAATGGTTAAGTAACTTATTAATCTAAAGTTACATTATTTCCTTAATGTCACTTTAAATAAATAACATCTCCTAACTAAGTGACTTTAAATAACCCTTTTTTACTCCCTTTTTCTTCACTAATGAGCCATGAAAGTCATTTCCACTACCGAACAGAGGAATCCAAAATTGGGGACATGACAAATCCTCCCTTCCCAAAGGTTTTGTGTCCTCAAGAAATGCCATCACACTCATAAGAACAATAATATGAACCCAACTAAAACTAATTATGATCCTCAGGTCCCAAACCATTCTAAAATATGCAGAGCACCTACCGCCCACAATACTTTCCTGCAATGTGCTAACACCAGGGGGGCCCTAAAGGCCACCTATTAGTAGAGCAACTAGATACTGTGAAGACTAAGTATACTCTTTATAGAATGTCCCACCTAGGAAACTGATCCACTTCACCATATCGATAGGATCCTGAAAGTAAGAACTCACTCTCCCATCTGTACTATATACGAAATTGTTAATCCATAAAGTCCCAAGGTCCGATGCTATCACCAGAAAGGACTTATCATGTTGTCGTTGCACCACTTTGATCATAGATATCTGACCCTCCTTCCTAGGTTGTCACCAGAACCCCCAACCTAATACTCCAGTACCCCTAGCCTACTTCAATAATCCAAGCATCATCTGGAAAATATCCTAGCACATCGTCTATAAATTCTCTCCATGCTAACATAAGAATCATGTAGGTGGTAACGTCACCAGGATCCCAAACTAACATGTATGATGTGAAGCACCCTCTACTCATAGAACTGGTCTGTAAGGTGCTAATACAAGAATCCAATTGACTCCTCCTGGTAATCCAAGAATTCGTAAGCTTCCTGAACTTGGCCAACTCCTCGAAAGACCACTCCTCCAAGAAATCACTCCTAAGCCTCCCAAAAGTAAACTCTAGAAAGTCAAAACCAATGCTCTCCTCTCTAATAGTAGTTGAAATTTTAAATAATCTAATCCCAGGGTCCCAAAATAATCCTAGAAAGGAACCACCATGATGATGTTGCACCACTATGATCATCACCGTCAGACCAACGTGCTTAGTCTATGTCCTCCTCTCTTGGAACCCCAATCTGAACTCCCTAAAGGGACTGAAAACACTACTCAGAATCCTCCCTTTGTGAAGGTGTCTCAGTGAAGTCTAATTCTATAAATCCATGGTTGTCCTCGAGTCTATCCTGCCATATAGAGTAATTTTTTACCTCACCTCTATTGACATCCCGAAAATAAAGCAGACCAATCACTATCGCAGCTCTATCGATCCTCATCATCTAAATAAATCTATCACTCAGATGAATTATCGGATCCCACCACCAAATTGGAACTCCACCACTCCCAATACCTGCTTGTTGTTGCAGTGTCATCGAAGTCAAATGATCCAAGTCCTTGGTATGCTAACATATGGTGGAAACCAAATATAGGAACCAACTCAGTGCTTGCAATTCATTTCAGCTCCTGTGAAATTGTACCGGGAAATCTGTTATCCCGATCACCATCAATGTACTCAAGTAATCTGTGGATTCTAAACACCTCCTTGGAAAGTATACATGTCACCTGCAGTGCCCCATACTCATACGAGTACCCAAAATTCCTTGCCAAAGTTGAATCACACATAGTCCTCATAACATTCTCCCTAAGTGTGGACTCAGGGACTACATGTGTGCGACCTCCATAGTGGATAATTCCATCCATCACTCTGTCAGCTGAAATCTCTTTGAATTGATCCAATACAATTTGTATTTCCTCCTATGCTCTAACCACATATCCCAAATGAAATAACTCTGACATGGTTATAATCCTTCCTACCTCACCCCACTAATAAGGTGAACCCTCCATGTCATGTTGAATGTATCTTTGGCATAAGAAAATAATGCTAGATTTCACTTCCACTACCTGGACATAGATAAGGAAATCAAGGTAACATTTGAGAGAAATATTGTAGGTATCCTGCTCTTTGTCCATGCTCTAGTGATATCCCACTTAAAGATCAATCTCCAATGAATGTACCTCTCCATGAGCTCATCCATACACTCATCGATCGTGGGTGAACCAAACTCAATGGTATGTCTGAAGTCTCTGTCTGATGGTCTCCCCAGAGGAATCGTTCCAAAAAACCATTGTACACCACTGTACACAACTGAATACTTTTGTATATCATTGCACACCCTTGTATCATCATGTACCACCTTGTATCTTGTATGTTCCCCTGTATCAATCACTCCACTAATATCAATTGAACCTAGATCCCAGAGTGATGTATCCACATCTTTCCTAAACTCAATCCCCCAATAAACTGGTACATATACTTCCTTGTTGGCTACCTCCTATGTATATAATCAGTGATCCAAAAGAAACGGCTCATGATCCCTGCAATGCAAAACATGTGCATGGTCAAAACCCTTTGTGTCAAACCTCTCCTCAAACACCTGCAAATCTAAATACTCCTTATATGGAATCGTCACAAGAGGCTCCTCCCTCAGATCATGAGTGCCACTCATGCCCTCATGTGTTACTTCTGCCAAAGATGATGGAGTATATGCTACTGTCAATGATGAAGAGTGTGCCAAACTAAGCTGGTAATAAAGCTCCTCAATTTCCCTTTCCTTTTCTTCATCAAACTTAAGAGCAAGGTCCCTATCCATGAACAACTGCAAATAATCAGATTTCATCTGCTCTAGTGCCTCTTTGATGATGCACAATTGGGAACTAGTGACTCCATCGCAATCCCCTTTTTCCTCTCCTCCATCTACATTTTACACATAAGATATTCAATGAATTCATGAGCACCATCTACCCTCATCACCTGCATGATTTTTTCCTCTGTGACCAATCGTCGGTTCTCCAAATCATGTTGTTATTTCATCAACATAACATGGGGTGTGTTATGACCCAAGGGAGGCATATATATGGCTAAATGTATATTATATGACCCCAAGGGGGGGAATATATGGGCCTAAATGTACATGTAATTTGTAAATACATATGTAATAGGGTCGGCCTAGTGATAAAGGGGCCTCATGTGAAAGTGTGAATAGATATATATATATAAGAGAACATGTATTCATTATTGGGGGAGGTGAATTGTGAAGTATGAATGGTATTTAGTTATTTGGAGGGGGTTCCCCTATTCTTTAAAGATTTATTGTGTAAATTATATATATTGGAGTTTTTCTCCATGCTCACATTCTTTACATGGTGTGTACTTCTGTTATGTTATGATATTTGTAAGTATTTGGTTCATTACATTTGGTATCAGAGCATCGATACTAGGTTTTTTCTTCCTCAATAAAGTCATTTTAGAATTTTCTCTATAACATTTTCTCGAAGCCACTTCAGAAGGAAAAACCTAGAGGATATTGAGAATATTTATCATAGTACATGTGGTATGAATTTTAGCTTTTGGGTCATTGTATGTTTGGAGATACACTATGTGCAAGATTGGTTTTTTGACTAGTCCTATAACTAGTCCCAAACAAGTGTTCCAGGTAACATAGTCATATATTCTTCTGAGAGGATCCAAATTGAGTGAGACCAATTTCATTGCACCATGTACATTATTTATCATTTATGGTACATGTTTCATAATTTCATATCAATTATTTTGTGCGGGACATGTTGTACAAGGTCGCTCTTCTCGAAAGGCCAAAAATAAGCAAGGTGTCGGGAAGTTACCATAACTTCCACTTGGAACATCCAATTTTGGTAAGACCTATGATATTTCAAAGTAGACATTTCAGAGTACTACAGGTCACAATTTTAGACTCATAAGGGTCGAAAGTACAGGGATACATCAGAAGTAAGGTTGGCTAGGAGAACAGACTCCAAATCATGGTTTCAAAGATATGTTCACGTAAAATTATCATACTTTTGATTGGGATGTCCGATTGAGATGATTCAAAATCCATTGGAAAGATAAAAAATAGAAGAACATATTGGAACAAGTATTATATCTATTTGAGACATTTATCCTTAATATATAGAGGTTGGAAATTAAGGATTGGGGTTAGACCTCAATTAAGAATCAATGTAAATACCTAAATTTACAGGAGATGAAGATAAAGAAGAAATCAATCCTATGGAATGGTTGAGGTTGATAAAATAATATGATATGAATCCTTAAAAAGAAACAAAATATTTTTTTGATGAATCTTGGAAGTGGTGGATGAGTATTGATCAATATACTAGATGGCATTGCACATAGGAAGAATTTGAAAAAATCTTCTCATATAAATGGATTAAGGATATAAACATGGTCCATGAAATGTACAAAATTCAATATGAATTAAAAGAATCAAAGGAAGAGATTAAGAATAAGGGTGAGGATATATCCAATATAATATCCCTTAATGAATCACTCGTTAAGGAGGTTAAGAACCTAAAGCAAGAAAAGACTAGCAAAAGGCAAGTGGGAAAAAAATAAATCAAGGGAAGATTTGAAAAAGAAAGATGAAGAGATATGTAGATTACGAAGCCATAATAAAAAACTATTGGATGAGGTTAAGAGATTGAAAGAAGAAAAGAAGAATTGTCAAAATAAATAATAAATAAGGATCTTGGATGAAGAAACTACCAAAAAACAACAAGAGGAAATTTGCAAGAAGGTTGAGGAATCCTTAAATATGGATGAGGTAAGGGGGGCATATATATGGATAAATGTATATGATATGACCCCAAGGGGGGGAATATATGGGCATTAATGTACATGTAATGTGTAAACACATATGTAATAGGGTCGGCCTAGTGATAAAGGAGCCTCATGTGCAAGTGTGAATAGCTATATATAAGAGATCATGTATTCATTATTGGGGGAGGTGAATTGTCAAGAATGAATGGTATTTGGTTATTTGGAGGGGGTTCCCCTATTCTTTGAGTTATTGTGTAACTTATCTATAATGGAGTTGTGCTCCATGCTCACATTCTGTACATGGTGTGTACTTATGTTATTTTATGATATTTGTAAGTATTTGGTTCATTACATGTGGCATCATAAAATAATAGAAGTACACACCATGTACAAAATGTGAGTGTGGATCACAAATCCAATATATATAAGTTACACAATAAATCCTTAAAGAATAGGGGAACCCCCTCCAAATAAACAAATATCATTCATACTTCACAATTCACCTCCCCCAATAATGAATACATGATCTCTTATATATAGCTACTCACACTTGCACATGAGGCCCCTTTATCACTAGGCCGACCCTATTACATATGTATTTACACATTACATGTACATTTAAGCCCATATATGCCCCCCCTTGGGGTCATATCATATACATTTATACATATATATGCCCCCCTTGGGTCATAATAGGCTGTCACACAAGGGATCAATTGAGTCATTAGATGATGTCGTGCAATGTCAACTACCTTCCTCATACAAGTTTTATGATATGCTCTCGTCCCCTAAATCAACCCCTTCGTTGTCATCCTCCACACATAGCTCCAAATATTTGTCACGTTTTGGTACAATCATGCTTGCATCATCATACATGTCATAAATAGGATGAGGTGTCGAATTCCCGCTTGAACCATCCTCATCATCAACATCATATATAGGGAGAGATGTTGAGTCCTTAACATCGGTTGATTGGAAGATATTCTCATAGTCATCATACGTAGGACAAGATGTTGTATCTTCATCTTCTCCATCTAGCACACTAGTGTCATTGACCTCATTGGTTAGTTTTGATGATGTATCATAGGTTGTTGTTTGGTCTTCCTCTATGCATGCCTCATCTACATGGATAGATTCATGCTCCTCTTGTCATCCTTCATGCTCATCCTTCTTTACTTCCTACCTTGTTCTTTTAAAACAATCCTCATCCAAATCCTTGGGCCATTTTCCGTACCATAGAGTGTAAAAGATTTTAAAGGGAAAAGTTGCATGAATCTCTTCACTCAATGTAAGATACTCCTGAAAGGAAGGCATAATTTGTTTTCCACTAGCATCCCCTTGGCTTGTTGAAGAATTTTCCAAGTTGTATCCATGAATTCGAAAGTTGTCTTTATTCCCTTTTCCATGGAATGCACAACTGATTTCTCCCTTCTTTGTAACCCATTCATGTCTTATGCATTCAAATGATAGCAATGTAGATTTTAACCTTGGACAATATTTTACTACAAACGTATTTTCAATAAAAGAACATAAAATATACAATGGAAAATACACACATTACACAGATATTTTTCCCCTGGAAACCCAAATTGGGAAAAACAACATATTTTATATTCATTCATAGTGATACATTGTTTACAATACAATATACATATAGGAGCCAACGACATCCAAAACCCTAACTTAATGATTTGGATTAGTCAACAAACCTAATTCCTTAACCAGAAATAGAAAACCATCAGTAAAAACCATGTGCCAAAAAATCGTCCAACATGGGAAGGAAAAATGAGGAAAAAATGTGACACATTTCTCAAGGAAAAAATGCAAAACGTTTCCACTAACTCCTTTCCTCGGCTCATGACCCAATTCTCAGTTCGCTCTCAGCAATCAAAGTCCACTCTTGACCCATTCCTATGCATATTTGTTCATGCACACAATATTCTCTACTGCTCCTCTGCTCATGCACCCACATGCACAGGTCTACTCCCATGAAAATCAACAACCATCTCTCATGCAATTTGTTCCTCCTTCAATGGTGGAAACATTTTCCAAGGAAGTGGAAGAAACTTCTAGAGGGTGATTTTACCATTCATATTTCACATATCCCATCCTTAAGTACTCATCCCATTCCTCTCATAACTATGGAAGGTGGTCCTTCCACCAACTGCATTCAATGATTTGCTTGTCAAGTCAATGAGGAAAATGGACGATATTTGAAAACAAATTTGACATCACAAAATATTGTGGTAAGGGTGTCTAGGAATCATTAGACATGTTGAACCCCTTATTGACCCTGTCATTATTCCCCACTCATGGTAGCATGGTCCCTATAGGTGCTTGTGCCTCAGTGAGCTTCTGAAATTTTTAGATGAAGGATAAATTATTTACAAGATTTACATGTCCAGATTATCATGGCATCACAATGAATTATCCATGTTAGAATTAAAACAATACTTGGTGTAATTAATTACACATTTAATCATAGAATGAAAATGGCTATGTTACAAAAATTAGAGAAGTTGGGCACCTTTGATGTCTATCAAAGTGCATAGTACCAAGCTTATGTAATAAAAATAAGAACTTTATACCACTATAAGGATGGCTTTAAAAATGGTGACTTGAAGGAAGTGAATAATAATAATCGATTATAAAACTCCCCATCAAATAATATAGCAATAGTGGCTAGTGTTAGAAATATCGTGGTCGAAAATTTAGATAAATCTACATAACTAACATGTTCAAGACATCAATATGGAACAAGGTGTCGATCATAGTATTTCCTTCAAAGATGACCCAAGCTTCCCTACTCACAATGGTTAACAAGGACATGGTTAGATTGGGTCTCCCTCAAGTTTCATAATCCCATTTTAGCACAACAGTGAGAAATTAATTCCATATGTTGCAATCACGAAGAACAACTTATTTGCACAATGCAAAGTGTAATGACTCTATCTCAATCACCAATAAACTTAGGGCCACCACATATCCAATTGAAGTAGAATGGTTATGGGAAATTAAAACATCCCACAATAACTATATTACAAGTTATTTTAGTGTGTATTGTGCCCACAAATTGAATACAAAAGAACATCTTAACAGACATTTGATCAATGTGCACGACAAAATGGGCAAGTTAAATACTTATATACTAAGGATGGGTTACAAGGAAATGGATATTAGTAGTGTCATGAATATCCCAATTTCTTTGGTTGGCGTGCTTACCCATGAACATAAGACTCGGGGTTTTTAACACTTTAACCTTTCCTTTCTAAAGGTGGGTTCAAACTTCACTATAAGTTCATTAATTAAATTCCTCAAGAATCTGGAAGAACAAATGGTGGATCAATATAGAAATGTGTTTTATAATAGGGGGACATCAAACTACCCATTTCATGATGTTATATTACAAACTGAATCTTATGAAAAAAACTTGGTCTATAAGTAATATGGATATGCAAACCCTGAGGTAAGTGATGATACTACATGCAGGTCAAAAAGAAAATTACCACTAGTTTTGTTATTGCAAATGGAAAATTGTGTGAACTATTAAAAAGTGACATGTGTTTGCTTTTGCATCCCTTCTAATATCAAGGAGGGTTTTTGACATTGTGAAGTTGGTTTCCTTCTGATGGGATACACACATGAAGGATTAAATGGAACTTATGGGAGGTTATCGAATCAAATAAAGAATAAAGAGATATTTTCACTACTGATGATGATGGAT
Source organism: Picea engelmannii (assembly GCA_009831015.1). Taxonomy (NCBI): domain Eukaryota; kingdom Viridiplantae; phylum Streptophyta; class Pinopsida; order Pinales; family Pinaceae; genus Picea; species Picea engelmannii. The sequence continues at coordinate 1,012,291 of ML776588.1, read as the reverse complement.
ACTTATAGGACATGTGAGGACCAAAGTTATTTCATTCCAAATCTAAATTGATTAATTCTTTGACATCAAGATATTTGTGGATCCATGTCTATTGGATGGTAATTATAAGACAAATGGTATCAAAGGATTCCAATACTTAAAATCCTATCTTGATGATAACACACCAAGTATTCAATTGAAAACCTTAGTTTGGGATGAAAAGTGCTCACCTCTTATGAATGTGTGTGGCAACTTATGGCCATTTGGACTTATCTAGAGGGGAGACTCAAATATTAAACTTACAAGAAAAGAGACCAACTAATATGGAAGAAATAAAGAAAGGAATAGAATCATAAACTTCATTTTGAAGGAGAAGTATTGGTGAGGGAGTGGAACAATAGTGGAATCCAAAAACAACTTACTAGGAAAATGTCTTAAGGGATTTGGACATGTAATTTGTGAACATTAAGTGCTCAAGAAATGAATTATGGCCATTCATGATGTGGGACATAGACACCAACATTGATATACAACCCAAATCTAATTTCATGGAAGCATGCTTAAGGGAAAATATCCACACTATTGGGGATCTCTACGTTGACCATTATGTAACAAGCCTAGAGATGCATTCTCTCTAAGGGATGATGTTGTAAAGGGATAAATGCTAATAGCATAATCACCAAATACAAATTATGCAATTTGGTTGGGTAAGGAAAATGGAAATGTTTAGCGAGGTTTAGATGCTACCGTTGGGTCTTACAAGGTAGAGGTTGAATAGTGGAATCCCAATAGAAAATCATAGAAAATCAAATTTTTGTGTAGGAATTGTTTTAAAAAACCCAACGATGGGTTGTTGGAACAAAAGGAATGATATTCATTGATGTCATAGCATCATATGGCCATGGTCACCAAAGGAAATATGGATAGGAGAGAAAATAAAAATAATTGAGAAGGGATTTGCAACAACTAAGGCATACCAAGAATAGATGGAACATAATGGTGAGAGTGAGAGTGATGATGAATGAATGAGACTTTATTTCAAAGAATAAGTTCTATACTTATCATTTTTTAATGATGTGTATCATGTAAGAACTAAAAATTAGTAGTCAATAGTATTTATCTATTACTGTAGTTAAGATTGTTGAAGGTCAATATATCTCTTCTCTCATGGCCCGGGATGCAAGTTTTGTGAATATTTATGTAGTAATCTAGTTATAGCATTTGAAAATAAGGTGAACAAGTTGGTAGAAAGGACTAAGTCATAGTCCTCAATGATTTTGTATATATGATTCTTATTTGTTCGCATTGGTGGTGATGGCAACCATCCTTATTGCATGTTTCTTTAATTGTTAATGAAAATGTATAAATATTCAATGCAATGGTATCACTCATTTCCATTTTTCTTCTCTTTAATTTTGATATATTTAGCAATTTAGATCATAGTGATATGTATGCACATACATAAATAAAATGTTGAATAGTAATATTGAAATTTGGGATATACACATTGGAATATAAATTCACGATATTGAAGTCCAATTATACACTATTGTAATTTGAACTTAGACATTTTTTAAATAGAAATTCACAATTTCAGGATTGAAATTGAGGATTGAAATTGACTCTCTCTATTTAAATTTACAATCTAGGATTCATAGTTGACACTTTTAAATTCACACTTTTGGAACCAAATTTATAGTTTGTAAATACCAATATTCAAAATTTCATAAACACTTTTAAATTCACACTTTTGGAACCAAATTTATAGTTTGTAAATACCAATATTCAAAATTTCATAATCTAGTTTTGAACTTTGAAAGTATTGATATCCACACTTTAAAAAACAATACTCACATTTATGAAGTATAGATTCTAGCTTTAAGACAAAATTCCATGAAATGGTTGTTTAATGACACTTAGAAATGACTAAGGTTTGTCCATATGAGATACATTTCTATTGGTGCACTATATATGACATACATGTAGTACTCATATCGATGTACTATTTTGTTTTAGTGCATGTACTCACGACCTATAGGTGATTCATTTAAGAATCGTTACACACCACACGATCCAACTAAGGTTCCATTTGGACCTTATAACGTATTCCAATTAATTAGACAATTTCTTCTTTGATTCTACAATGTGTTCATGTTGTGTGGACACACCATTAACAATGCAAATTACTTGCACCGATAGACAACTTTTAAAAGATGTTCTCCAGTGCATGTTGTCTGCATTAATGACGATGTGTCCCATCAACTGAAGGAACTACCAAAGGCACTTATATTTCCTCTTAGATCGTATGGTGCCGTTGTGTTAATTGGATGCATTGCTACCGGTGTGGGAGCATGCACCAACACACAACTATGTATACAAGTGTATTGGTGCATGCACCCTGCACCATCAACAATGCAAATATGTACAACCTAAATTCACTATGAAGTTTAGTTGGATTTCCACTTGGAAGTAATTATGCCTTTAGGTTGACTAGAATCTCAAGTTTTTGTGCGAGGTACATGCATTAGGGCATAACAATTTATTACCATGTTTGAGTATGTGTGCTTTGCACCATTGATAGTGTATCTATGCAACATGAATGCATCGTTGGATCTAGTTGGGTAGTCATATGATCCATATAATGTTGTCATGTGCACTCCAATGGTGGGGACTATATGGTAGTGTGCCCATAATTATAGGGAGCATCTCCTTTAGTGTTGGATGCCTATACTTTGTCTGTTACTTGTTTTCAAGAGCAAGTAATTTTTTCATTAAAATGAAAAATATTCTCATTTTATTTATAAGAAAACAAAAATAAGACAACAAAAAAATATTGTTTTCTCTTATTTTTGTCGACAAAGCATGATCATAAATCTAAAAAAATGTTCTGGAGGGTTTTTTTACAAGGAGTTTAAATTTTAAAATGTCATGAATAAAGATTGAGGACTAAGATTGGTGAAACACTTAAAGAAATTCAAGGCGTGGGCAAAGTGAAATGGTGCAAAAGTGATTAAGAGGGAAGCACTAAGAGAATGGTAAAGCATATTTCATTTTTTGTTTTACCATAGCCATGTTGCACAAGTCTTCACACCAATGCATAGGATTTTAGGGTTGCATTCTCACAAGGATTTTATTTTTATTTTTAAACATGTTCTTGTGTATTATTAGTGGTTATGCATTGTTTGCAATGAATTATTGACAATGTTGTGTGAGTTCCACGCTCTTGTAAACACACCAATGCACTTGAAAAAGTATAGTGCATTGTAACTCATTTCTACAAAATCCTCTTAGTGGAGTGTGGACTCGCCAAGGAATTAGTATCTATTATCTTCCGCTTGTAAAATGAATGTTTTATATCTTTCTATAAAGATACCTTCATATCTAACTGAGGATTTTCTTATGGATTATGGGAGCACACTTCATGTAATTTCATTTTATTAAAACAATAAGACATAGAGAATAGACTGAAACTAAACTTGCAATGCTTTTCATTCATCAATCTAGTAATATATTTATACAACAATTCATCTAATCAATTTCCTACTAAAGAGAGAGAGAGAGAGAGAGAGAGAGAGAGAGAGCTTGAGAAAATATCTCAACCATCTAATGACTCATTCAATAGATTCCTAATCTATAGGAGAAACTAATTATGTGTGTATTCCTATTCTATATTTTGATAAACATCATCTCCACATTCCAACACTCTCCATTGACATCTATTTTAGATAAACATTATCTCTAACACTCTCCTTTAATGTTTGTCTTATTGTTCAATCTTATTTTACTTTCTTGTTTATGTATTCTTGGTCTTCATTTGGGTTATGTCTTCATCTCCAGTTGTCTTCATTCTTAGACTTGCCTCATATTCAACTTTTGTCTTCATATGGTTTGGGCTTCATTTTGTTGCAATTGCCATTGTTCTTCATTCTTCATTCATTTTATTCATGTCATCTTGTTGCTTTGAGTGTATTGCTTCATTTTACTTGTTTCCCCTCATAATAAATCATTCTAGCCTTTTTTATATATCCCTAACCATTACATCATTATGGGTTTTGTCTTACCATGAACCATTACAAATGGTTTTGAATGACCATGAACCATGCCTACTAAAAAGTGTTTTTTAGAGTACCATGAGCCTTCCAACATAACATGTGGTTTTAGGTGACCACTAACCATCATGATGGGGATATTGTTAAATTTAGAGTTTCTATTAAGTACTTTTCAATTTACTAGACAATATTAGCATAAGCAAGATCGTTGAAAGAAACACAATCACAAGGTACACAACATTTATCCTAGGAAACCCTCATGGGGGAGTAAACCCAACAAAAACTTCCTTAATATAGATTGCCTATACAATGCCAAGATAATAAACCAAACACTAGAGAATATCCAAGACTGAGCAATGCGCCTCTCTCTCCTTCTTTTGACAACTGCAACTTCATTCAAACTTGCGCACTAGGTGAGTGACTTGAGTGAGTGAGTGAATGAGGTGCTAGCCTCTCTTATTTATACTAGTTGAGGAGTGCTAGGGTGGTGTCTCTTCATCAAGCGGGGCCGAATTCTCCAACTAGTGGCTAAAGCCACTTAAATTATCCCTAGGGACTGACTTCTCAATTAGCATCATTTAATTAGGGTTTGATCAATCCACAAAAATGAATTTTTTCATACATAAGTCTCGAAATGATCAATCCACAAAAGGGGATTGATATATAAGATAATAACTCAATAATAAGTAGAATATTCTTCACAGTTACAATATTTCAACACCCCCCCTTAACAAGAAGGGTATTCTACAACATCATCAAGAGAGAGAGGGAAACAACAACAACAACATCTGGAACACTGACTGACATATCTATAAATCATCGAAATTTTTTCTCATCATCAATAACATCATCATTCACAGCATGGAGATGGAGTATCATCATCATCATCATCATTCACAACATGGAGCTGGAATAAAATCATCATCATTGTTCACAACATGGGGTTGGAATCTGAAACATCAACATCAATTAGCATAAAAGCTATAAAAACAACATCATCATCAACAACACAAGGCTGGAGCAACAACATCATCGCAACACAAAACTAGAGCAACAACATCATCAACACCATGAGGCTGGAACAACAACATCATTAACAACACGAGGTTGGAATAACAACATCATCATCATATAGAAACAGAATGAGGTGGGTGTAACAACATTTTGGGGTACTTTGACAATCTCTAGGGATCTTCCCAGAAGTCATAAAATTCCCTAAGATATAAAATCCTAACGGAGCTACCACGTGGTACTCTGATAGACCGTCCTTACTTGACCTTCAGGATCTTCCCAGGTATCATAAGATTCCTTAGGATTATAAAAATAATAACGAAGCTACCACTACTGACCACATCTAGAATATACATGCACAGGTACTCTGACAGACCATCCTTACCGAACCTTCGGGATCTTTCCAGGGATGACCAGTCCCCTGGGATATAAAATCATAACTGAGCTACCTGTTGTTGGTCAATATACCATAGTATCATCAACATCACTCCCCCTTTCGATGGAGGTCCTTTCGGACTATACCAAGCTTGTCTCGAAAGTATTCAAACTTTACACAAGACAAGGGCTTAGTCAAGACATTTGCAACCTACTCATTTGTGCCAACATATTGGAGCTTTAGAACTCCTCTCTGCACCATATCACGAATGTAGTGATACCATATTTCTATGTGCTTCAACTTATCATGGAACATAGGGTTCTCTGTCATTTTTATGCAACTATGGTTATCACATAGAATCACAGTTCCTTCCATCTCCAGATCAAAAAGACTTGTCAACAACTTCCGAAGCCATGTGGATTCACAAGTGGCGAAACATGCATCAATGTATTCCACTTATGTTGTGCTAAGAGAAATAGTGGATTGCTTCCTACTCTTCCATAAAGTCATGGCTGACCCCAAACTGAAACAACATCCTGAAGTGCTCTTTCTGTTAGAAACACCTCCAACCCAATATGAATCAGTACAACCAACTAGTCTGAAGTCATGATCTCCATTATAAATGAGACCAAAGTCCAACATACCCTTAAGGTATCTCATCACATGTTTTGAAGCAACAAGGTGAACATGTATGGTCTCTACTAGATACTGACTCAAGGTGTTCACAACAAAACACATATATGGCCTGGTATTCGTCAGATGCATCAACAATCCAATGATCTGTCTGTACAACATAACATCAACCAATTCTGATGAAGTAACAACCAGGAGCTTCAAATTTGTTTCCATGGGTGTGTTCATGGATTTACATGCCAACATATCAAACCTCTTCAGTATTTCAACTGCATACTTCCCTTGGTTAAAGAAGATCTTCTTTGGGCTCTACCAAACCTCAAGACCTAAGAAATAATGCATTAGGCCTAGGTCTTTCATCTCAAACTATACAAAGAGCTTCTTCTTACAATTTGTGATGAGATTTTCTTCTCCAGTTAAGAATAAGTCATCTACATACAACAATAATATAACTGGTTCATCATTCATAACCTTGAAGTAAAGGTTAGAATTAGCTTTTCTTTTGGTAAATCCCAAGCTCGTCAAGAAACTGTCAATTCTTCCATACCAAGCTCTAGAAGCTTGCTTCAATCTGTACAGAGCCTTCTTCAACATGCAGACATGAGTCTTTCTATATTCAACTTCAAACCCTTGAGGTTGTTCTATATACACTTCTTCTTCAATAAGACCATTTAAGAAGGTTGTTTTCACATCCATATGGTGTAACTTCCACTTCATCTTGGCTGCAAGAGCTATGATGGTTCTGATAGAAGTGTATCTAGATACAGGAGAAAACATCTCTTCATAATCAATGCCTTCCTCTTGAGAAAATCCATGAGCTACAAACCTTGATTTATGTTTTTCAATACTTCCATCTGCAACATGTTTTATCTTGTAAAACCATTTGGTAGATACCACATCTTTGTTCTTCGGTCTGGGAACTATTTCCCATACATCATTCTTTATAATGGATTGGCATTATTCTGTCATGGCATCTTTCCATTCTTTCTTCTGAATGGCTTCTTCAAAGAAAGTAGGTTCATTTTCTATGAGATCACACATCAAGGCCATATAATTGGAGAATGGCTTAGGTTTCTTTCTTTGTCTCATGGTTCCTTCTGGGGCGCAATACTTCTCTCCATCTAGAATAAGTTCCCTTGCCCAAGATGGCTTTCTCTTGTGAGAGATCGTCATTTGAGGAGGTTCTTGAGATTCTATCATGTCATGATCTTCTGGAATCTCATTATTAGGGGTAACTGTGACTTCCTTCACTGGTTATGCAACTCTGGGAGCTACAGGTTCTTCTTCATATACTTCTTCAAGCTAGAATCTCCTTGATCTCATGAGTGTTGCATCTTCATCAAAGGTTACATCTCTGTTGATCTCTATATGATGGAAACCTAGTATGTAAATTTTGAAGGTCTTTGAGACCTCACAGTATCCAACAAATATTCCCTTCTCTCCTGAAGGGTCCATCTTTGTTCTCTTTTCTTTCAGAATGTGTACAAACACTAGACAACCAAATATCTTGAGATGGCTTACTTCTGACTTCTTTCCAGAGAACATTTCTTCGGGGGTTTTGAATCCAAGTGCACTATGAGATAATCAGTTTTGGACATATACTGTTGTTCTTGTTGCTTCATCACATAAGTGCATTGGAAGATATTGATCATGGATCATAGTCTTCACTGCTTCCATTATAGTTCTATTCTTTCTTTCTGCTACACCATTTTGCTAAGGATTGTAGGGAGTGGTGAGCTCCCTCTTAATCTTGGCATATTTGCAAAATCTTACAAATTCTTTTGAGGTGTATTCTCCTCCATTATCTGACTTGAGCATCTTTATTTTTCTTTCTGAGAGATTTTCTATCAAGGCTTTGAATTCCTTGAATTTCCCAAACACTTCATCTTTTGATTACAAGAAGTAAACCCAAGTCTTGCGAGAATAATCATCAAAGAATGATACATAGTATACATACCCACTTAGAGAAGTTGATGGTATTGGACCACATATATCTGAGTGGATGAGCTCCAAGATTCCTTTTGCTTTACTGTCTCTCTTTGGGAAAGGATTCTTTATGTTCTTTCCTTGTGCACATCCCTTGCACACACCTTCATGATCAACTTGGAATTTTGGTAGACTTGTAACTACCTTGCTTACATATGGTAAGGATTTGTAGTTGATGTGAGCTAGTATTCTATGCCAAAGTTCACATGGACTCCCAGTGGAGTGAGTCAAGGTTGTATCTGAGTGACCATTTAATTTATACAAGCCACCTTCTTATGTTCCAATAACAATTGGATCTTTTATGGTTTTTCCTTTAGGCCACATAAGAACTTCAACATCTATGAATGAAACCCTAAAACCTTTCTTATCCAAAGTTGAGATAGAAAGTAAGCGCTTTTTCAAACCTGGTACATATAATACATCCTTCATTTTCATTGGAGTTCCTGAATCAAGTTTGTAGGTGGATTCTCCCACTCCTTTGATAGGGTACTGGTAATAATCTTCGAGTGTAAATTTCTAGGGAAAGTTCTTTTTGTAAGGCTAGAGAGAATGTCTCTCTGACCCGTCATGTTCTTAGATGCACCACTATCTATGAGCCAAGTATCCTCTCCAGGTGTCACAGATCCTGAGAAGGCGAAAAATAAAACATAATCTTCAATCTCTTCTTTAGCCAACTTTGTGGGTGGCTCATCATCTTTGACTACATGAGCATGATGTCTTTTGTTATTTTATTCCCTTCTGGAAGGAAAATTCTCAGCAATATGTCCCATCTTATCACAATGCTAACATTTATATGAGGATGAATTTTTTTCTCTTCTTTGACCCTTCTGAAATCTCCAAAATCTCCTTAGAGGGTGAGATTCTTTATAGGTGAATCTCCTTGGGGAGTGAGATTCTTTAGGGAGGTGGGTCTCCTTTTGGAAATGAGACCTTTTATTTATTCCTTTAGCATGATCAGCTAGGGTTTGATCTTCATCCCTTAATAGTACTACTTCTCGGTTGGCTACTCTTGCTTCTTCTTGAACACATTCTTCCCAAAGATTGTCAAATTGGAGTTTCTCCTTTCTTTCACAGAAAGTTTGGATGAAGGCATCCCAAGGTCTTGTGAGACCATTAAGAGTTGTCATTATGAGCTCATCTTCACGCAGGTTGTCTCCAATTGCTTCTAGTTGTTCTTTGAATTGAGAAACCCTAGAGAAATAGTCATGAACGATTTCTCCTTTCTGCATCTTTGTATTCTTGAGTTGGGTTCTCAGATTCATCTTTCGGTTGATATCCCTTTCTTCATACATTTTGGTTAGGGCATCAAGCATTTCTTTTGGAGTATTCATAGAAGATACTTGAGGGATCAAGTGGTCTTTAATAGAGTCTGCAATGATTCTTTTGGTCCTAACCATATCCTTCTTGTGTTTTTCTTTGGTTGGATCTTCTTCAGGTTCTGGTACATTTTCCTTTATGAATTTTTCAAGGTCATTCTCTTCAAGGATGAGTGCCATCCTATATTTCCAGGCAAATTTTTTTTCCACACCTTCTAACTTGTCAACAATCTTGGTGCTTGCAAACATCTTGACCTAGACCTTGGAAAATGACCAAAAACTGAAAGTTCTCAGAAAATGAATCTAAACTTACCATGAGGCCGTTGGGTTGAGGCGAGTAGGCTGGTGTAGTTTGTTTTCAGAAAATCCAAATTTTACTCTTGAAACTGGGCCTGCACAAATATGGACTGGTACTTCTGGTACTGGTTCTGGTTTCCTGGTTTGCTGGTACCAATGAAAACTAGGGTTTTATTTTCTGGAGGATTTGGCCACTGAAAAGGTGTGCTCAAGCTACCAATGAATTCGCTAGGCTAGGGCACACTTCCTTAGATAGTTTTTAGGCTAAAATTCTCTTCCAACAAAAATCCCTAATTTTCTTGTACGACAACAATGACATTTTTGGTTACCCAATGAAAGGTGCTCTGTTCAGTCAACCTCTAATGCGATGTTAAATTTAGAGCTGCTATTAAGTTATTTTCAATTTACTAGACAATAATAGCATAAGCATGATCATTGAAAGAAACACAATCACAAGATACACAACATTTATCCTGGGAAACCCTCATGGGGGAGAAAACCCAACAAAAAATTCCTTAATATAGATTTCCAATATAATGCCAAGATAATAAACCAACCACTAAAGAATATTCAAGACTGAGCAATGTACCTCTCTCTCCTTCCGACAACTGCAGCTTCCTTCAAACTTGCGCACTAGATGAGTGACTTGAGTGAATGAGTGAATGAGGTGCTAGCCTCTCTTATTTATACTAGCTTAGGAGCGTTAGGGTTGTGTCTCTTCATCAAGCAGGGCCGACTTCTCCAACTAGTGGCTAAAGCCACTTTAATTACCCCTAGGGGTTGACTTCTCAATTAGCATCATTTAATTAGGGTTTGACCAATCCACAAAAGGGCATACATAAGTCCCGACATGACCAATCCACAAAAGGGGATTGATCTATAAGATAATAACTCAATATTAAGTAGAATATTCTTCACAGTTACAATATTTCAACAGATACCTAGGTTAATTTTGATTTACAGTGCACACTCACTAGGATTTCTTCATTATAGGCTTCATCCATTTGTATTTGCAATAACACAATGTTGATGTCCATATATAAAAAAAGGCCATCTATTGAGATACATGGGTGCCATCCATTGTATCCACTGGTTTGCTAAGCAACCTTTTTGTATACATGGTTCACAACTTGGTCCCAATCATCTCACATTTTGAGGGTAGTTCACACATTCCTC